>JBAGKK010013217.1:0-11922 GCA_037177015.1 Euceroptres primus
CTTCACGAATATATCATTTATTTCATAATTTGGGTTTTCATGGAAAATTTTGTGATACAGTTGACCTGGTTTGACTCTTTTATAAGATGCAATTAAAAAAAAAATTTTAAATTAAATTAAAATAAGAGAACTGAACGAAGAGGGGACTCGCATGTCTGCCGGTTTGCTAAACTATTTCGCAAAGGTAAGCGATCTTTATCTTCATTCTCTCAATGTAAATTGCTACACGCATTACACAAATTACGCAATAGTTTTTCAATCTGGATCAGAGAAAAAGTTTCGGATACCCAGGATGGCTGTAGTTTAACAAAAACCTGGAAATCATAAAACCGTCAGGGATTTTGAAAAATAAACTTTTAAAAGCCACACAATTTCTATGCAAAAAGAACTAGAAATAAACGTGAAGAATAATAAAATTTAAAATTGTAAATTTTTATTAAAAATTTTAAAAGATTCAAAATCTGGTCTAAATATTATTAGTCAGGGAAAAGTTAGGGAATTTTGCGGCCACCCTGGGTGCAGATTGACGTAGCTCCTTTTAGGATAATGAGTTTAGAGTAATGTTACTTGTTTGACTTCTTTTTTTAATATTTCTGTTTAAAAGGTTAATATCAGTAAAGATCGTAAGGATACCAAAAATGATACTGAAGCGGAATGTGTCGGAACGGTGTCAGATGTGAGGCTGTCAACTGTCGAATCGGTGTCAATTGATTATTCAAAAGATGATAAATCCGCTGAAAAAGGTGATGGTATTTTAAATAACTCTTCTGCGTATTTACTTTCTTTGCAGAGTTAGAATTTTATTTTTCTTCGAAAAAGTGCGGTAAAATACACACCATTTTTGTATAATAAATTTACAAACGTTGATTTTTTTCACCATTTAGGCAGTCAAGAAACCCCTCTCGTTGTCTGTAACGATGGTGAATCCGAAAAGGTCAGCGTGCCTTCGACTAGTAGTGTGTCCTCTTCATATCCAAAGCCACGACAGGAAGTTCTAAAAAAAGAAATTAAAATTATGGAGAGTGAACTGAACTGTCTCATTATGAAAAGAGATGCAGGGCTTGCAGATGTTAACATTGAACGGCAAATAAAGAAAATGAGAAAAGATTTGAATAACGCCAAAAAGAATTAAATGACAAGAAAGTAAGGGCACACTGGCAGAAGGAATACAGACCAAAGCAACGCGAAGAAATTCATAATTTAAAAAGACTTAATCCTGAAAATACTTCCCTAAAAGATAGAGAAGAAGGACGTCCGCGAGTGGAAGGTTATCAGACTGGACTGCTTCAAGCAATCTGTGATATAGCTTTGCATTCGGGTTCGGCTGATGATAGACGCCGCTCCGAAGCAATTCGAGCATGCACAACTTTGGACAAATTGCATGAAGAGCTAAAATTGATTGGGTATCATTTTTCCAGATCAGCAACTTACCTAACACTCATTCCTCGAAGTTCAGTAACAGCAGAAGGGAAGCGACATGTACTTACAGTGCCTGTCCAGTAGAGCCCAAGCCGATCATCACAGAAATCATGAAGATCAATAACTTCTGCAGAGCCACTATCGGCGGACTTGAGGAAGTTGCTTCAATTCTCGGACCAACCTGTGTAGAGCCCAAGCCGATCATCACAGAAATCATGAAGCTCAATACTTCTGCAGAGCCACTATCGGCGGACTTGAGGAAGTTGCTTCAATTCTCGGACCAAAGCAAGTACGTAGAATGATTTCTCCTGAAAAGATAACAAATATCAATAAAATTAGAAATAAATTATTCTTTAATAAATAAGAAATATTGTGTATTTTTAATAGACTTTTCATAACTCTGATTTTTTAAAAACTATTTAGGTATGTATCATCTCACAAGATGATAAGGCTAAGGTGCCTCTAGGAATGACTGCTGCAAAAGCTTAAGCACCAATTCTAATGCATGTCGAATATAAAGTACGATTGCTCGATCACGACTGGATGGTCGGTAGCCGTCACAAGCTGACACCATCTGTGTACGCAGGAATCATTGTAAAAGAGAATTTTATGGGCAGAAAAGAGGCTATTATGCACTCAGGACCAACCTATATTACTTTACGCAGTGGCAAACATAGTAGTTCAACAGCTTCTACCCACACAAAAGAACTGGAAAGACTATTGAAACTTGGTGACTTCCAACCTATCATGAAAGGAGACGATGGCAAGATAAAACCAGTGCTGATGATGTCAGTTGATGGTGGTCCTGATAAGAATACCCGTTATAAGAAAGTAATATCACATGCCATCAGTAACTTTAAAAACTATGGCTTGGACGCTGTTTTTATTTTTACAAATGCTCCTGGAAAATCTGCTTTCAACAGAATAGAAAGAAGAATGCCGCCTCTGAGCAGAGCTCTCTCAGGCGTAAATCTTATGGTAGTTATCTCGACAGTAGTGGCGAAACAATTCAAGCGGATTTAGAACTAGAGAATTTCCAATATCCTGGAGAAACTCTTGCTTAAATTTGATCGGAGATGAAAATAGATGGCTACAATGTCACTGCCGAGTTCATACCTAGTGTAGAATCAGTTCCTGATCTAGTAGTTTGTACTAATAATTTGTGGTACGCTAATCACATGCGTGAAAGCCAGTATCTACTGCAGGTAAAATTTAAAATAGACGCGTTATCTTGAACCCGTTGCCTTTTTCAAATCTGATTTCAAATTGTCAAGTGTGATGATACAGATTGATGCTCTCCATATCGAAGCAACTCAAGGCAAACTTTGTATCAAAGATTTCTCCCAGCATTTCTCCTCCTTGTCTCAAGAACCTTTTGGCATCCCGTCTCCCTCTGACCAGAAGACTGAATTTCCTACTCTTCAACCGAGACAGACCGTGACTCTACGTCCTAAATACTCTCGTACGAAAGAGATTCCTTACGATTTCTACTGTCCCTCTCAACAAAGCGAAATAAGTAATAGGATCTGCCCTTCTTGTAGTCTATATTTTGCTTCAAAAGCATCACTTGCTGGTCATAAGTGAGTATTAGTTTTAACGTGCGGATTTCTTTGTATTGGCTCTTTATCTTCATTTACGACACTAATAAAAGTAAGATTAAAAACTGTAAAGTTACCTTGATTTTCAGGAAGAATGTCCATAGGACTGAATCCAATGTGTCACGAGTCCGACCTCTGCGGGTTCTCAGCCAAAGACCAGGGGAACTGTTGGTCGTCCTTAATTCCGAGGATACATATGAATAGATTGACGTGGAGTGCATTGAAGACGCAATTTCCTGAATAGTCAACGTTATAAAATTCAATTCCTGTGATAAATAACGGCGACTCCTGGATTGCTGACGGAATTCTGTTTGTTGAAGACACCCTTTTAAGTTAGGAACTTGAATAATGAAAGCTAATCAATGCCTTTTAATTTTCTGTTTTTAAAGTTTTAAAACTTTAGTCTGAGTGCAAATGCTACTGGATTAGCATATTTAACTCTTATAGCAATAAAAACTTGAGTGACAATAGTTACTGAATATTAAACTTTTAAACTAATTTCCTTGTAATTGAAATGTTTTAGTAAGAAATTTGTTTTCTGGAATAAAAAGAGACTTTTCACGGAATTTGTTCTGTACTCCTTGGCGAAATTCCTATTCCTGTAACAAAAAAGAAATATCGATAATCTTTTTCAATATGCTGTAATGCTTTTATAGTAATTAAACAGTGAACTTACCCAGATTAACTATCACATAAAATTCAATTAGGCACATTTCAATATTTATTCTGAGAGTCACTTTCTTATTTTAATTCTTGATTTATTGCCGAAGTTTATAGTTCACCACACGGTCACGTAGACAATATAAGCATAAAATCGGGTTTTAGCTAAAGGCTACGTTACTTTCGGGGGAGGAGGGGGTTAAATCAAAACCACGGTTATCAAAGAGAGGGAGGGGGGATAAAAATGGTCCAAAATTGGTAATGTAGTTTATGGACGATCTCTAAGGTCGAACAAGCTTGATAAGGGACCGTACTGAGTCCGAAACGTTGCCAATTTTAAATCCATTTTTATTTTTTCTTGGACCTTATCCACCGAAAACTGTTTGCTACATTACATAAGATTACCGGAGATTACATGGGATTTCAAAAGAATGCATGGTATTACAGTCTAACTCCGATAAGTTTCCAACTTCGGGACCATAGGAGCATAAAATTCTCGGAACTGCAGACGTATTGGATGCCCCCTCTATTAGCACAATATTCGGTGCGCGCAAGCGTATTCATGACGTGACATGAGACGCCTGCGTAGACGCTCTTGGGAGAATCGCAATTAGTGTGCGTGCCGTACGTGTGATGACGTTTTAAGGGGGGTATACACTTATTGGATGGCAAGTTATCGGAGTTGGACGGTACATCGTATTACACGGGATTGCATAAACTACATAAGATTTCAAAAGATTACAAGGAATTACACAAGATTACCAGAGATTACACAAGATTACAGGAATAAATTTAATACCCTGCCGATAGAAAGATACTGAATCGTTACTGGCTTGAGTGTCGATTCAGTGACGATACCTGCTCGGAAAGAAATTTTGGACAGCTGTTGCCTTCATAGTAGAAGGGCCGTGTAACCACGATTTAGCGTGTCGGCAGCGCCAACTTTTGGGCAGCGGCGGCTCAAAATGTGGTACAGCGGTGCTCTATTGCAGGTTGGACCAGCTGCTGTCACACAAGTTTGGGAGCGCAGTGCTTTCAGAACAAAGGAGCAAACATCCCAAACAAAAGGTGCGTTGGCGCTTTTCTGTTTAACACAGACGATACGTGTAAAGACAACAGCAACGGTTCCAAATTTCTTTCCGCGTGCAAGCACTTAGCTAGTAGTTTTTGAAGTCATTGTCGATTGCAAGTATCTAAAATTTGCTTTGAATAATGCAAAACTAAAAAAACGTTTATTTAATAAATATTCTGAGTTTTAATTTTTGAAGAAAATTTTAGATATTTGCAATCGCCAAGCCCCTAAATGATGAATTTTTAACTTTTGAATAACAAATTTCAAACATGAAGAATTTTTAGTTTCCCTTTTTAATCCTTTGTCCTGGTCACTCTTTAATTTACCTTCGAGTCGGGGCCCAGTCCAGGTAACTCCAACTACTGGCTCGCGAGCCAATCTACCTGGTTGCTGTCTAACCCTACCATAAACTCCTCAAAACTCAAACCTTCTAAAAAAGTTAATCTGGCCCTTTTTGTATTTTTGAAAACTCTCTTTGAAATTGAAATTATTTTACTGACATCATTTTGTTATTGCTCCATACACTTGTCGAGTTGGACTAGTTGAAGTTTACCTTCGGGTCGAGGCCCAGTCGAGGACCCTACTCCGATCCTTCTTCTCTCTCTTCTCGCTCTTCACAGTGCCCTGGTGAAGAAGTTTCAAATTTATAAATAAAATTTTTGCAATTTTGAAAATTGCAAATTCAGAATCAGCGAATTGTGACGATTACAAGTATCTACAATTTGTCATAAAAACGAATTGGTAAGGGCCATACGTCAGAAAAATCACGATTTGCAAGTGGTATTCCAATTTCAATGAAACTTGGCACAATTACAGTATAGTATAAGAGACATTTTCACCCAACAGGATTTTTTAAAATTTTCAAAATTACGGAAGTTACGCCATCTTGAATTTTGGTGTTACATTTTTTTAAATTATCGATATTTCTGAAACCGATAATTAGATTTTTTCGCCACCAGGCGAACTGTGCGGTTTAACTGTTTTGTCGGCTCCTGTATTTTTTATTTTTTCAGTGGCTATATTGACTATTTTATTGGCGCTTTGGTCGCGTTGAAGGAGGCGTCTACTTCCTGTTCAAATGTACTAACTGTGGAGTGTAGCTCTTCCATTGTCATTCATAATTTTACGTCTAAAGATCGGTGAGTGTTGTTTGCGTTTACTATTGACGTCACGGTTTGCTTTCGTTGGCTCGCTTCCTACTGTTCCGATAGCGTCGTCGACTTCTGATGTGTGCAGGGAAATGGGTTTGGTGGCCTATCTAAAGGGGCAGTCTACGTAGCCTCCTAAACCGGCGACGGAGCCGATATACTACTACACTACTTAATTTGACATAGGAGTAGGTTGTGTAGCCTACGTGAAGAGGTCTCTATCACAACTGACTATTTAAGGACGATTCCGCTAGTTCTCTTCAAAATTCCACATACTAACCTTAAGGATACCAGCCTAAAGTCGAACTGCAAAAAATGTGGGGGCACGACTCAAAAACTTGCCACCTTTTGTGAGTCCCGCAAAGATGCCTACCATCCGAAATGCACAGTTTTCTACGAGATCCCTCATAAGCAGAAAATCCTAACGGTCTGCAGTCATTGCCACTCCTGCTTCAGCTTTTCTGATAAGGCTTCTAAAGTCTCTACCATTACGATGGACGAAAGTATCCTTAGCTCTGGGACACCGTCCTCGCACTCTCTAGGAAATTCCAATCGCAAGGCAGCCTTGGAGGATACTCTATTCAGCAGTCATGATTCCCTGCTGAGTTCAACAAAGAAGGACACGTTCTCCGCAGAGCACTGCCTAGAAAATCAAACAAAATACCTCTCACAAACAACCAGTTTCTTCACCCCTATAGATCCAATCTCTTGTTACCCCAGATCCTGCTTCCTCGTTTATTTTAGCTAAGCTGGATCTCATCTGCGACCGTCTCGATAAAGTGAAAGCAGCCGGAGCGAGAACAAGTGAATCCTTAAAGCGTCAAAATAATGACTCTGCTTCTGTTTCGGCCAAACTGAAATCAATCACTGATCAAAACGACCTCCTGTTGAGCAAAATTGAGTCAATGAACTCCAGAATCTCCAACGTTGAGGCTTCACATAAGCAGCTAGTGGAAGACAACTCTAATCAGAAAACAGCTATCGAGGACATCAAAATCTCACATGGAGTAAGGATTACCCGCTTGGAAGAATCGATCAGGGACAGGGAGGTAATTATTACGTGTCTTCCTAAGTCAGCGCACAAGGACCTTACGGGTATCGTAGAGAAATTGGGGTTTTGACTGGTTCTAAGCTAGTCAAGGAAAATATTGAGGACGTCTTCCGCATACCTTCTAAAGCTCAGAATCGCCCCAAACCAATTATCTCTCGGCTCTCTAACGCTAGAGCTTGCTCTAATCTGATTTTAGTCCGATATTTTAGTCAGTGGATAAAAATAACAAAAAATAATGCCTTACACATGGACGTTTTATAAACCCCTTGTCTGCCATCGCCTATCTTGACAAGAGTATGAGTAGGCTCAAGGCGATCTTATGGTACCACATCATACCTGGCGTCTTAGCGACCCTTGGCTATTGTTCTGCGCTTGGTTCGATCTCGAAGCTGGACGGAGCGCTGCGGCTCTCAACCGGAGGCTACTGTATTACGTTACAGTGATACATTTAAATTGAATCATGAATGAACTCTGTTCCACACTACCATGGAGGTCGAGTCGGAGGCGCGTTTTTTTTACGTGGTGATTCCCAGTAGGCCTAGTCCACTTGTCAATGAAACATGCTTTTTTTTGATAAATAAATTAATGAAAAGAAATTAATAACCATTTTCCACCAAACATGCAAAATTCGCCTGACATGCATTTAATGTGGATAAAAATACAAAAGCGGCCGAATAAAGTTTATAAAAAGTTCTTCTACTGAACCATGCATGCTTCTCCAGATATATTCTACCAAATAGTCATCAGTCCTCGAAATTGCCATTCTATCGATCCGCATTCGCATATCGCGCTTTACTTTTGACCACTGCGATTCGATTCCTTGTGTGTGAATATTATTATCAGCCGGATTTACAAAATTTTTCGAATGATTTACTGTAGAGTGCGTGTAGTGAATGCGATCTACACCACAATATCCCTTCCAACCATCGGTTATAATATGAGTACCCGGTAAAACATTGCCTTTGATAACATCGTGTAAAGTATTAGCATCCCGATTCGTAACTACTCTAAAAAAACACTTTTTAGATCCTCTGTCAACGCCTCCCACCACCCACCTAGTTTGTCTTTTTCTTCCACGATTATACTTCCGTTTCCCGAACGCGCTTTCATCAATTTCAACCGTTTTTCCCACTCCCCCCAGTTGTTTCTTTATTTTCCGATAACCACACTCTGAGTAGCATTGTGATATCCGATATTATAGACCGAACCTTGTCTTTAGAAAGCTCCGTTGAAATATACTTTGCAAACCTACTTGCCCTTTGCAGGAACTTCATTTCAATTCGTATTAGTATGACTTGCTTCGCTAATGTTGAAAATTATACTAATTGCCAAATGATTCAGTACTCAGACAAATCTCAAATTTAGGTATTGATGAATCATCTCCATCCCCACTCATCCCCACTACTGGTCAGTCTTACGGAAAATTCCGCAATTGTAGACAGTTCTTAAATTTTACTGTTTAAGAATTTTCTGGAATTTATTGTATCTGAGAAGCCACTGTGATACATGTTAGATTGCAAACAATATTCTTCTTTAAAAACGTATAAAAATGGTTACAAATTTCTGTCATTATTAAACAAAAAAACCAGCATGTTTCATTGACAATTAGACTCCATACATATTTATCAAAAAAGGCCGTTTTTAAAATCTGTCCCAAAACACAAGTTTTTTTCCGCAATTTTCCCCCTTTTCAGTCTTGTTGTATAATTATTTATTAAATTTAATTATTGATTAAATTTATTTATTTAATTAATTCATTCATTAAATTTACTTATTTAACCCTCCGTGGACCACGTGGGGTCTGTGCTGACCCCTAAATTAGTTATATAATTTTTCGAAGCTGCAAATATGCAATTCAGCAGCGCTTGCAGCGCAAAAATGAGGGGTCCGCGTGGACCCCACGTGGTCAACGTTTACACTCTTTCTCACGTGGTCCACGGAGGGTTAATAAAAATAATTATTTATGAAGACATTTATTTTAGTACAAATATCATTAAAAAATTTCTTAAAGTAACGTGCAGTAACGTACGTTACTTTGTATTGCATTTATCCAAAAATTGTAACAGGTTAACGATTCATTTTAAATTTAAATGTATCACTGAAACGTAATATAGAAGCCGCCGGTTGAGGACCGCAGCGCCCCGTGGAGCATCGAGCTCGATCGTCTGGGTGATCCAGCGCAGAACAATAGCCAAGGGTCGCTAAGACGCCAGGTATGATGTGGTACCTTCAGATTGCCTTGAGCCAGATTTGTTTTAAAAAGTCATAAAATTTATAAACAAATTATGAATTTTGCTGAAATTATTATGAAGTTCCTAATTAAAATAACTGATATCGAAAAAAATGAATTTTTCTGTCGACAAATGCCCGAATAATGCATTTGTTTATTAAATTTGTTTATAATATTAACAAGAATAATCTTAATCTACTCCATTATAGTATTGTTTTCATCCAAATTTCTTGCAAAATAACTTTATAAAAACGTAAAATTATTGAAAATTAAAGAAAACACTTTCAACAAATAATTTGTTTCAAAAAATTTGTTTGTTTATTATATCATGATGGAACATCTTTAACTAATGTTACTCTATGAAATGTAGACGATTGCAACAATTTTCCTATTGCTGACGAGCACCAGGAACGTCAAATAAAAAAAATGGCCGTTTTTTTCGTCATATTTGTTTATTTATAAAAAATATTGAAAAACTAAATCAAAAATCAGACTCGACAATTCTCTGGAAAATTTTATCAGCTTTTTTTCAAAGTTTTTACGTCGGAATCGGTCAATATTTGTGGGCTGTACATTATTTTGAACGAAAAAACTCATTTTTTTCCCACAGTGCGTTGGTGAACCTTATGTAAGTTTTTCTCTCTGATCGCACTCCCGAGCTCGACTGCCTATTTGGAAAAAACTGCGCAAGTGACTTTCTATAAGTTTTAGTTTGTATTTGCAATAAATAAAGAACGTAGGTCCATTTTTAATAGAGATTATTTAAACAATATATTTCTAATTACAAAATAAGAAGGAACACATGCTTTTTACCAAAAAAGTGAATTTCGATCATAAAAAATTTGATTCTACATTTGAGTTCTTAGTACAAATAGTTTTTCTCGGTTATCTCAATTCGACCGAGATTGTACTTTTCCTTAGCACGGAAGTATGCTCCACTGTTATTGAAAGTTCATAGCAAACATATTTAAGTAATAAGAACGGACTAAAAAATTTGTTTAAAAACTTTGTTAAAGAAAAAATAGGCTCAAAAATCCATGACTCGAAAACAATTCATCGTATATTTTTCAACTCTTTGAGTGTCATTGACGCATATATCAACAAAACTAAAACTTGCCAGGAGTGTCGCGTGTCGATTAAGGCGCATCTTAAAAAAATTTTCTACTATTTTGATTTTGATGAAACTTCGTATCCTAAGGTTTTTGAGGTTGTAGATTCAAGATCTGACGTCAGATTTTCAAAATTCAAAATGACGGTTCCAATATGATGGACCAAAATTACAAAAAATGCTTGGATTTGTATGAAACTTAGTATCTTAAGGTTTTTGAGGATGCTGACTCCAAATGTGACCTCAGATTTTCAGAATTTAAAATGGCGGATTCAATATGGCAGACGAAATTTGCAAAATCGGTTGATAATTAAAGACTTCTAAGTCTTTAATTATCAACCGATTTGTATTTACTGTTCATTTTTGAACAGTACATACACTGTACTAGCAACGCGCGATCCGGCCACTTCGTTGCCCAAGGGACAATAGATTCGACGGAAAGAGGAATGATCTTCCGTTGAAAATTCTTGGAATGACACCCAGATATGACAGTAGTTACGGAGATAGACCTTCATCGGAGACTCGAATACATTGAGTCCAACACTGCTGTCCAAGGGAAGAACCTAGTGACAGTAGAGGTTATTTTCCCGTGCACGTTTACCAGAAAATAGTCCCTACGGCAAATATCACTTACTAGGTTCTTCCGTTGGAGATCAGAACAGCCTCCTCTCTAAGAGGAAAATCAACCGAATAAGATCTGAGGTTGAAGCCACTGAAGCAAATGAATAACAAGAATAGGAGGAAATTCAGTCACTCAGACGAAGGGAGAAAGAGGAACAACATGAATAGAAGGAGGCGCATGAATATTTCCCAAATTTCAATTGACATAAATTTCATTTCACCGAAAATGAAGTTTCCTAATAGCCATTGACCATAATTTTTATTAATCCAAATTTTTATTTAGTCTAATTTCTATTTACCCGAAGAAGCATTTGACATAAATTTTATGTACCCGAATTGTTATTGTACATAATTTCCGTTTGTCAGAATTTTCATTTGTCCTAATTTCTGTATAACCCAATTTTCATGTGATCGAATTTCTATTTGCCATGATTTTTATTTACCCTAAATTGCATTCAACCTAAATTTTATTTATCTGAATTTCCATTTGTCATAATTTTTATTTACCTGAATTTCTATTTGTCATCATTTTTATTTGTCCTAATTCCTGTGTAACCTAATTTTAGCGAATTTCCATTTTTCATAATTTTTATTTACAATAAATTTCATTCAACCTGCATTTTAATTATTTGAGTTTTTATTGGTCATAATTTTCATTTACCCTAAATTTCATTCAACCTAATATCCAAGCCCCCAAAATTCGATGTGCATGTAACCGAAATTTCATTTGCCCTAAACGATTCCCGATCAGTTTTCAAGTCGTTGTTTGCCATCTATGCGAATTTGGTAAAATCGGTAAGTCAGGAGAAGATGGCGCTGTGTGTCCGTTCGGTGATGCGAAGTATGATAGGCGCAAAATTTAAAAAAAGAAATTACATATTGTTAAAGCACGTGCTTTTGATGGATTCTGAAATTGTCTAACATTGTTTATGTTTCTAGGGCGCACAGTGGGGCGAAATGAAAAAACGATGTTCAAAATAACCTGTAGGTCCCAATTCTTAATCGATTTTCAATT
>JBAGKK010013228.1:0-30671 GCA_037177015.1 Euceroptres primus
TTATTTTGTAATTACAATTTCTTTATTTTTTGTAAAAAACCAATTTATTATAAAACGAATAGTATTGTAAAAAAATTTTAAAAGAAAAAAATGTCAATTTTACTTTCGCCCCGCTAATTTTACTTTCACCCCGCTAATTTCGATTGAATGTGGAATAAAACTAAAAACACCCTCGAATTCGTCTCCGAAATATCTAGGTGCGCCTTTAAAAAAGAAAATTTTTTAAACAATTACTTTTTTACAAATTTTAAACAATTACTTAAACAATTGCATTATTTTTAAACATTCTGCAATTGTTATAAACAAACTGATCGTCCGATCGAAAAACCAGAAACACCGTTGGTTTATTTTCCAAAATATCTAGATGGGCTTTTTTCAAACAATTTTTTAAACAATGACGTTATTTTTAAACATTCTGCAATTGTTGTAAACAAACTAATCATCCGATCGAAAAACCAAAAACACCTTTGGATTTTTCTCCAAAATATCTAGATGCGCCTTTTTTATACAATTTTTTAAACAATAATCCATTTGTTAATAATTTGTAACTTTGAAAAGCATGATAAACAAACTAAGGATCCAATAAAAAAAACTGAGAGCTCCTTTTGATTTGCTTAGATATTTATAGATTTCTATAGATTCATAGATTTATCTATAAATCTATAGATTTATAGATATCTAAAGCGAATTCAAAGGTGTCTTCCGTTTTTTGATTGGACACATAGTTTATTTATAACAATTGCGGAATGTTTAAAAGTAATGTCATTTTTTAAAAAATTGTTTAAGAAAGGCGCATCTAGATATTTTGAAGAATCCAACGGTGTTTTTGGTTTTTTTTCGAACGATTAGTTTGCTTATAACAATTACAGAATGTTTAAAAATAATGTAATTGTTTAAAAAATGGTTCAAAAAAAGTGCACCTAGATATTTTGGAGACGAATCCGAAGGTGTTTTTGGTTTTTCAATCGAACGCTTAGTTTGTTTATAGCAATTGCAGAAAGTTTCAAATCCATAGATATAGGAAACTTCAGGGTCGTCATTTTTAAAGCATTTCTGCCCCTTAACATTCTGATCCTTCAAAGCATTACATAATACTTGAATAACCCCATTTATTATCCACTTGTGAATTATTACATTGTATTTACTTAAAATTAAATTAAAAAAAATATGACAGATGATAAAACATTGAAATAAAAGGTGGCGTTTCAAAAAGGCATGAGCGCCATTTTGACGATTTTTCAGGAGAAACAAACAACGCTCCCAAAAATCGACTTTTCAATTCAGGAAAAAAATTTGTCCTCTGTATATGTCTCCCAAGATACATCAGTGTTGAATTGAAGCCTGAAAAGTTTGATTCGAAAATGTTATTAGGTTCCGAGAAAATGGTGGGAGAATATTTTTTTCGCTCGGGGCGCACGTTTTCTCAAATTTGGTCAGTGATTAAAAATCCTATTTTCAATTTCAAAAGGAAACAAAAATTTCGTTTCTAGCTTTTGAGTTTATGAGTTGATACAAAAAAGTTTGATTGGAAAACGAAAACGGAAAACTCATTTCCGAGAAAATGGATGGGGAGTTTTTTTTCGTACCAGGCGTACAAATTTTTCATCTTTGGACGCTCATTAAAAATTCAATTTTAAATTTAGAAGAACAAATACTTGGCATTGTAAAAAATTATTTTTATCAGTAAGTGTTTATTACAGTTTATTACAGTTTATCTGATTTTGGAAATTTTGGAATTTTGGAATTTGGAAATTTGGAAAATCCAATTTTCAATTTCAGAAGGAAACAAAAATTTCATTTTTAGCTTTTGAGTTTATGAGTTGATACAAAAAAGTTTGATTGAAAAACGTAATTCATTTCCGAGAAAATGGATGGGGAGTTTTTTTTCGTTCCAGGCGTAAGAATTTGTCATCTTTGGACGTTCATTAAAAATTCAATTTTAAATTTAGAAGAACAAATACTTGGCATTATAAAAAATTCTTTTTATCTGAAAGTGTTTATTACAGTTTATCTGATTTTTTAAGCCAATGATATCATTTTCGACAAAATGAAGTTTGTGCCCTTTTGGAATGCCACTCCTCAAATAACAAATGTAGGTATTTAACCTTTAGAGGGCCAGAAAGCCAATATATTGGCTCACCTCCTTATGGAGACTTTGTCTATGATCAATCAATGATATAAGATACCTTTTGGACCAATTTTTTGAGGTCGATTTTCCTCCCAAATTTCCAGCCCTCTAAACGTTAAAAAGAACATTTATTTAAAACCTTATACTCTAAGAGTACTTACTAAGTTTTTTGACAAAATCTTCATGCAATAGATTTAGACAGCTTCAGTCCTTGTAAATATCTAAATCGAGATTTAGGTTTTTATTACAAAGTAAAAAAATTTAAGCGCGCACGAAAAATTTCCCTAACTTTAAAAATGATTCCTGTCATTTCCAAGTTTTTCCAGGTATATAAAAATTCCCTGACAATTCCAAGTTTTTCAGGTTTTCCAGGTGAGTAAACACATTCATAGGTAACAATAAAATGGGGAATAAATCAAGTAAAAAAAAGCATTAAATATGTACATAGCCACGGCAAAATGGTCAATAATAAAAATTCATTTTCTATCAGAGAATCAAGTAAAAGTAAAAAAAAAAAAGAGTGAAAAGATTGATAAATCTTTCTTTATGCTGGGAAATAAATTTTAAAAGCAAATGTCATTTAATTTTTTTAAATAATCCTATATTTCCAAGGAGCGATTTTAACGAAATCTCGCGTAAAAGAGGTACTGCTGCGAATAAATATAGTGATATACATTTGCTACTAGGTGGGATGAAAAAGAACTATGAAAACAAAGACTCGAAGGTGTCCGGTTATATTTCTTATTGGTGGCAAGCGAAACGATTGCGCTACTGCGCGTCGTAAATAATAATTATTTATGGCACGATAAATAAACTTCTATAGGTATTTTCCATCCGGCTTTTCTCAGCTTTTTCTCCCAGTAGACGATCGTGTTGTTTCACTAAAGATCAAATCGAAAGTCGTTCTCGGAACAAAAAAGTGCTGATTAATGAAGTTTTTTCAAATAAAATTTTTTTCTTTCCTATGAAGATATTGGAATTTACTTTAAATTTATGAGGTTCAAATTAATTATAATTCTCTATTTTACTGGGTCGGTTTTAATAAGATAAGAAATTTAAATTCATGCACCTCGATTTAGTTCGCAACTGCGGGTTATGAACTACTTCATATATATTTTTCTACCTTGATCTGAAAAATGCAAATTCTATTGATAGTTCCTATGAATAATGTACTATATTCTCTTTGCATAATTTAGTCGCTGGAATTTATACGAGCATAAAAAGCCTGTATGAGAGATCTCTAGGTGTATAAAAAAGGTTTCAAAATAATGTATATAAAATATTATTTAAATTGGTTCGTTATGAGATATTTTAAATATAAATGAGTTCTTGAAAAATATAGAGGTAGAATAATTTAACTAGAAAGATATTATCTTTTGTTAATAAATTGTTAATAAATCAAAAATTTTAATTGCTTAAAAAGCGAGTATAGTCAATTGATAAGTGATAAGAAGCTGTCAATTGAGATGGACGAAATTGTATGGTATTAGTGCCAATATTCCTTGAAAATTAATAAATTATTTCTACCTTCATCGATATAACGGGAGCAATATTGTGACATATTCAGGATATCGAACGCATTATCGACGCTTAATAACTCGACGCTATCGGTTTGTATTGAGCGTCATTTTATTGCTCGCAGCGCGGCGGATAATCATAAACGACTCTCGCAGACGATTTTCATAACGAATCGTCCAACTCGGATTCTACTATCCAGTTATTTAGCGAATTTAGCAAATTACACGATTCGAATGTAAATTAACGTGTAAGCGCATAATAGGCTCGCTTCGAGGCGACAATTAAAACCGATAATTAATCAAATCCTGTCGCACTTTGTGTCTTTTAATAAGCTCGTCTGATTTATCTCGCGAGCTATTCAGTCTGCAATCGGGTCAAAGGTTCACGTGCTGATTCTTTTTTATGTAATAATCTAATCTAATTAACTTTTAATTTTGTGAATATTAAAAATTAAATTAAAGTGCAAAAAATATAATTAGATTATATGTAGTAAAAAGAGTGACTACCCTCGTGCTTTTAAACTAGATGTCAGGAATTTTTTGTAATAAAAGTGATAGAGCTTCAAAGCTCGAGTGCGCTCGTAAATCGATGACATAAAAAATATACTAAATATAATTTGTTTATGACGCAGTATTTCAGAACGTGCATTTTTTTCGATGAATATTTATCGGCAGTGCGCTGGCTTTTTCTGGGATAAGAGAGAGTAACCCCCGATTTTTCGAGACTCCGTCGAACGCGATGACGAAAAGTGTGAAATTCAGCGCACCTTTTTTTTGAAAATCACAATAAATCGCGCGACAAGCACATGCTGCTAGAGCCCGGCTTACGGCGGTTTATATCCTTGCGCCAGAAATGGTCACAAGGCGGTATACTTGACTTTGATAAAGTTTTATGGGCTTTTACAACTCCACGTCGAATGCACTAAACTACCACATTTCTTCGGGCTACTAAAATATGAAACTGTACTGGAAAATAATTATTTAGTATGATATAAAAACTACATCAACTCCAACTATAAAATAATGTGATTTATAAAAAAAAGTATAATGATATTATAATTAAATATTAAAATTGGAAGGGCTTTTTAGGTTTTAATTGACAAAGGATGTAGGGCGACAAAGGAATGTATAAATCATGTAGTTTAGCCAATTTTTTGTCAGGTATTCAGTAGTATGGTTTTGGGCAGACAATTCCCCTAAGGGGAGCTTCTAAAGAACAAGAATAATTTCAAAATAACTTTGAGACCGACAAAAACGTATGAAACATAAATAAATATCATTAAAAATCGTCAGTATAAATGTAATTATGGTTATATTTAATTGATTTAATAATAATAATTATAGTTATTAAGTAATAATAGTTAATAATAGTTCTCTGACTACTCGATATTGAGTATGGTGATTGCCAGTCAATTCCTGATAGTTATGAAAGAAAGAAGTGAAAAAATTGAAGGAAATTCTCTTCCTTTCTTGTATTACCTCCCACTCTGTAGTCCATGTGGAATTTATTTGTACCGGACGCACTCATCCGTGACCCGTCACTGTAAATTAACAGTAAACAGAGAAACAGAATGACCCTGTCTCCCGCTGGCAATGTATGTTGTTTGCGAGGCCAGCATCTATTCGGCTATGAATTAAAACATAAATTTCAATCAACCGGGTGGAGGCATTTATACTCTCTATACTGTGGAGTTGTCCTGCGTACACTTGTACCCATATGGAGGTCGCCATATAGCTCCGGGCGTCAATGGAAATCGACGGAATCACAATTACTCCAGCTCTCGATCCGATGAAAGCAAATTGTGACTTTCAGAGCTTCCAACTCCACGCCTACTTTTCTTGACCATATGGACCCTCAGGCAAAATAATATTGACAATTTTTTAATGGAAGATGCTTCAAATTTTCTGTAAATGAGAAGTATTCCATGGATTTTGTTACATGCGAAACAAATTTTTTTTTATTGAAGGTATTATTTATTAGTAGCTGATAGTTTTTATTAAATCTCATCTACTTTTAATTATTTTAAACTTTATTCGTTACACTGAACACGTAATGTAAACTTTGAAGCTTGAAACTAATAACTTTGCAAGAAACTAACTATAAGCTTCTTAAATGTAGGTTCAACAACTTTGCTTGCAGATTGCATTATTTTAAAAAAAAGCCATGAGAAATAAGCTCCATTTTATAAATTTGTAATTTGTAATTTTATAAATTTGTAATTTTTTATTTTATAAATTTGTAATTTTTAATTTTATAAATTTGTAATTTGTAATCTTATAAATTTATAAAGCTCTATTTATCAATTTGCCTTTGAAATAACTTTTCCTAAAAGTTTCACGTATATCCTAGTGATACCTAAAGGTATATCATTATTATTTCAGTATTCTTGTTTATGCCTCTTATCTTGATCTATTACCAGGAAATAAAATTTAATTAAGTTAATAACACGTTTTACGATTAAATGCCTCTACACATATATTCATATATTCTAGAGGCAAGAACCATCACTTTGCTGCAGGGTTGAATTCCACATTACTTTATTACATTTAATCATTACGCTACGTGAGATCAATTTTGTGAATGAAAAGAGACTAGGCGTTTTCGATAGATTTTTTCGTGCTGAACACGAATTCGGTGTCAGAAAATGCCTACCATGTCAGATTTTAAAAAAGATTGGGATCAAATTGTCAAAAAAACGTATTTTTGGCCATTTTTGAGAATTTATAGTGGTTGAACCCGATGTGCTAGAAGCTTCAGAAAAGTCTCAAAGTGAAGCTTAAACTTTTACGTGCACTCTTTGTGAATTTTTTCACATGTGCCGTTGAAGCAGTCAGTGTTTTTTTTTTTGTAGTGGAGCGCGCACTCGTGCATGCACACTGCACAGTTTACACTAGTCTACACGTGCTTGACCGCAATGCTAAATATCAGAAAGTACAGATATTAGAGTTTTGAGAATGAAATTAAGATCTGGTTCTAAAGGATGACCTATCGCATGAAAAATATCTGCTTTTGATTCTAAACAACTAAACTAAACAAATTCTAAACAATTATTGTTGGAACAATTTTCGGGTAAAAATCGACTTTCAAAAATACTACTAACCCCTTGAGCGGCATCACAGTGATCCAGAAATGGATTGCAGCGGATAAATTGGCTATTTCAATTGAATGATTTTTTATCTCTAAACAATTCACTTAAATACAGCAATTGTTCACCAGAAGTTATGAAGACAGATTTAGAACACCTAAATATTCCATTCAATATTTTAGTTAGTTATTATTTTAACAATTTATTTTTAAAAATACTCCAGTATATCTGCTTGTTGTAGCAAAAAATTATTTTGTCGTGAAATCGTTGCGATTCACTATTAAAAAAATATTAGTGACGAAATTCCATCATGAACTGAACATTTATAAGCAGCTTATAAATTTATAAACAATTTTTTAATTAAATTTAATAACAATTTTTTAATCTATTAGGGACCATGTGTGGCAAAGCCATCATAGCAGAAAAATTAGTGATGGGATGAGAGCATTTCATCAACTGGTGATTTTTTATGAAAATAAATTTTATTTTTCAAGTGTTTAAACAATTTGTTTAAAAATGCGAGTTACGGAAAAACAGCCTAACGCCATTTGATTCTACGGAAAAAATTACATATAGAGTATGTGTTGGATAATTTCTTTCTTAATCCAATTTTTTTTCTACAACAAGCAGACATCCTGGAGTATTTGTTTAAATAAATTTGTTAATAACAAATGTAAAAATCGCAAACCCTAGAGTTGTGAGGAATTTAATAAAGAGTAATTGAGGGCTCGGAAAGCATAACCGAACGAGCGCTCGAGCAGTAGGCAGGCGTTTTCGCGCATCATCCCACTCCTGCCTACTGCTTGAGCGCTCGTTCGGTTATGCTTTCCGAGCCCTCAATTCTAAAAAACAATCTTTAAAATCGATTAAGAAATGCGACCTGTGGCTGAATTTGAACACAGAAATCCATTTCCGGACCACTGTAATGCCGCCTAAGGAGTTGTAAGTCGATTTTTACCCCAAAATTGTTCCAACAATAATTGTTTAAACAATTAAAAACAGATACTTTTCATGTTACAGGTGATCCTGTAGAACTAGATCTTAATGTCATTTTCAAAACTGTAATATGAAAAAAAATTTACAAAGAGTGCACGTAACAGTACAAAGTTTAAGCTTTACTTTGAGACATTTTTGAGGTTTCTAGCATCGAGTTCAACTGCTATAAATTCTCAAAAATTGCCAAAAACACGTTTTTTTGACACTTAGACCTGCATTTTTTCAAAAACCTGACGTGATAGGTAATTTCTGATACCAGATTCATGTGGATCACACAAAAATCTATCGAAAATGCCTAGTCACTTTCCATTCACATCAAAAAAGTAAAAAAATGTCACGTAGTGGTTATTAGCACTTAAGGGTTTAGGGTCAATTAGAAGGCCAAAAAAGGCTTTCTTTATGAATTTTTTGTAGACTGGTTTACTTTTTTTTTGACCAATGTGTTTTAATCAAATAATACATGTTTCAAGAAGTTACAATAATTTTTGCATCGCAAAATATTTATGTATATCCGAGTTATACTCAATTTTGTCAAGGGCCAAAAAAAGGAGTTGTACGGTTCCCATTGCTGCTCAAGACTGGATTATCAAAAAAATTCAAAATTCCAACGGGATTCATTAGTAAATTGTACTGGATATCGTGGACAAAGGGTTTTGAAAATTTTTAATTTTTCACAAAATGGCAGATGTATAAAGTCAAAGTTCATTTTTCGCTTTAAAAAAACGCTCATTTTTCGGCTATAAAAAGAATATTTATCAGAATAAAAATTCCTTCGTCCACGCTGTAGTCAGTACAATTTACTAATGAATCCCGTTGGAATTTTTGTTGCAGATGATCCAGTCTTGAGCAGCAGTGGGAACCGCCTTTTTTGGCCCTTGACAAAATTGAGTATAACTCGGATATAAATTAATATTTTGCGATGAAAAATTATTGTTGCTTCTTGAAACATGTATTATTTGATTAAAAAACATTAATGAAAAAAATAGATACACCAGTCTTTAAAAAAATTCGTAAAAAAGCTTTTTTTTGGCCTTCTAATTGATCCCATTGTGGTCGAAAAACAAGACATTTTTGGGATTTTTTTAAAAATACTTATAAAGCAATAAAAATGAGGTTTGGAGGTTTTATTATACATATCTTTGAGTACTCAAATAAATTTTCTTTTCCAAAAAAAATACAAAATGGTGGCTCAGTGGCCGGTAGAAAGAGGACGCCTTTTTTTTGAGTCCCTCCACGGGCGGAAACGTTGGAGACGCACATCAGCACTAGGGCAAAAAAAAACATTGTTCATTATCTACATTAGTTTTGCGAGAGAAGTACACACGATTATTACACAATATTGATTTTTCGCCAAATGGCGTCAATATAAAAAAGTAAGAGATTTTTTTTAAGTTTCTTCATTATCTACATTGGTTTTGCGAGAGAAGTACACACGATTAATCGTTTATAATATTGAATGTTAATTTTGGCTTTAGAGTTAGAATAAATAATTCAATTAATTCATCTGTGGTGAATGTTTTCGTTTAATTAAAAATTAATTGAATTATTTATTCTGACCCTAAAGCCAAAATTAACATCCAATATTATAAACGATTATTTTCATCGAAGCTCAATATAATCCCCCACTGAGTATACACAATTATTGCAAAATATTGATTTTTGCAAAAAATCAATATTTTGCAATAATCTGCAAAAAATCAATATTTTGCAATAATCTGCAAAAAATCAATATTTTGCAATAATCTGCAAAAATATTGATTTTTGCAAAAAATCAATATTTTGCAATAATCGTGTGTACTTCTCTAGCAAAACTAATATGGATAATGAACAAATTTTTTTGATTGCTGTAGGAGCTGATGTGCGTCTCCAACGTTTCCGCCTATGGAAGTCCTCAAAAAAAGGCGTCCTCTTTCTACCAGCCACTGGACCGCCGTTTTGTATGTTTTTGCAAAATAAAAAATTGATTTGAGTACTCAAAGACATGTATAATAAACCCTCCAAACCTCATTTTTATTACTTTATAAATATTTTTTTAAAAATTCCCAAAAAAGCCTTCTTTTTCGACCACTCAAAGGAATATAACCCCTTAACTTAATCGAAGAGAGAGATAGAGAGAGAGAGAGAGAGAGAGAGAGAGAGAGAGTGAAATTGTCAAAAAATGACAACAATTTTTTGACTTCGTGGCAATTCACTGTTACGAATCTTAATTTTAAAACTTTTAAAGTAACAAATCTTGCTTCCATTCCATTTCGCAAGGACAATTGCAATTTTAATTGCCTCAAGAGCTAAAAGGTTTATTCGCTTGAAAAAATTCGAGGGTGTTATAAAATTTTCAAGAATAATTTTCATAGCACTAAACGATGGGTCGTAAGGGTCGATCTCCCGTCTTTTGTGTTTGGTGATTCTTCTTTTGAGCCGGGGCCATTGAGGGAAGACTCAAACGCTCTAAAGCGAGCCACTTTAATGGCTCGATGCGCATCCTGGTGACTGACGAATAAAGCAGATGCCGAGCAGTTTCGAGAGGGAGAACACTCTTAAGGCGGGCAATAAAGTTCTTTTTTGCGCTGTTTGCGTATCGGCGATTCGAATGGTTAATGCTCCACTGATGTCTAGCCAGCTATAGATATATACATCATTGAATGCTATGCGACGATCTGGCTTCTGGAAGAGATAAACGATCCTCAGACTAGGTAAGTAGACACTGTTTCCGGTCTAACGTAGATATATTCCTGCGTTCCTTCTCATCAGAACCGACTTGCTCTTTTAACGAGCAAGAGCCTGCGAAAAAGCAGAGAGCATTCGTCTTTACCCGGGAAAAATTAAAAAAACACGTTTACTCACACAATCTCTTCATTAGAGCTTAATTGTAATCTTGTCAATTTTTATTCTGCTTACGTCTTGACAAAGAATCTTTAATCAATCGTTGAATTAGTAGTAAAACATCAGTCATGGATATTGAAGGTCAATGATGAAAACAATTTTAGTTTTAAGAAACGTTTCAGTCCCGGATTTGGACCCTCATCAGTCAAGTGAAAATTTTTATTGTCTGTGAATAAAAATATATACAATGAAGTTGGAAAGTTATAAGCTAAAGAAAGTTAGACAAGAATTAAAAAAATTCAAAATTAGATTAAAAACAATAAAAGGATAAGCGAGTTTGCCTCATAAAACGAGGCCTTACAATTTAAGTTAAAGTAAATTAGGAATAAATAATAACAGTGAAAAATTAAACGAATAATTTTAGTTTCCTAAAACTAAAATTGTTTTCATCATTGACCTTCAATATCCGTGCTTGATGTTTTATTACTAATACATTTAAGAGGTCGAGACTAAACACAAAACATATAACAATCGCTGAATATTTTTTTAATTGACGCATTGGTATTAATTTATTCACATAAAATGTGAATAGATTGAAAAATTAATCATTAAGGGGATTTGGTATATAATGACGTCACAAATTACAGACCGTTCCTTATTTACATTCAGCGGATTTATTACTAAAGAAATACAAATAAAACGCTGAAATTTTGGGAAGTGATAAAGAATATATTGAGGCATCGATATCTGGTGCATTTCAATTTTTATTTTGAAAAAAAAATTGTTTTTCAAAATTTAGTGTTGCCTTGTAATTGGAAAGTATTTTTATTACAAAAATTTAATGCATCCTAGGTGGCGCCCTTGTCCTTTTCTGAAGTTTCTTTCTACCTCGATCATAATCATCAATTTTATTCGTTCGTTTTAATCACAAATCCGATGTTGCGCATATTTCTATTAGCCTTATTTATGATAATATCGCTGTTGACTTCTCTAGTTTGTTGAAAATGCACCAGGAATCGAATAAACGAAAATATCTCAGGTCATAATGTGCAATCACTCCATCAACCACTTGGGCTTCAAGGTAAACACAATCTAATTAAAAAAACAACCTTCCGCTCAATATAGAAACTGAAGCGCACTAGACATCGATGCCCACGTATATTCCTTATTATTTTCTAAATTTTCAGCCAATGTTTACATTTCTCTAATAATAAACCCGCTGAATATAAAGAATTCCATAGCTTTATATTCAGGCAATGTTATATTATAACGCATAACATAAACTATGAGTTTATGTTATGCGAATGAGGGTTCTAACGCCCTATTAAAATAATTTAAAATGATCAAATTAATCTTTTATTTTACAAAATAAAATTTGCACCACACTTGACGTCAATGCTCCGTTATATCTTTTATCATTTTTCAAAACTACAGATCGATACATTAATTATTTTAATAATAAGTCTACCGATTATAAAACCAGGTGAAACTTGTATCACAGTCGTCATAATGGAATTAGCGATCATATTTAAAAAATTACATTCGTAATCATATATAATTAAAGTGATGAATGAATCAATTCGTAATTTTAGAAAACGATAAAAGACAACGCGGAATTTATTTATATCAACTGCGCTAAAAATGTTATTTTGTAAAATAAGTTCAATTTCGTCATTTTAAATTATTTTAAAAGGGCGTCAGAACCTTTATTTGTATAACATGAATTCATAATGTAACACATTCCTTGAATATAAAGATATTGAATTCTTTGTATTCAGCGCGTTTATTATTAGAGAAATGCAGCTGAAAATTTAGAAAATAATAAAAAATATATATGGGGCATTATTTCTCAAGTGTACCTAGCCCAAAAAATGAATTTCTCCGATCGGGCTTAAATTTACAAAAAGTTTAGTCCTACAAGATGGCACTTCAAAAAAAAGATTGATCAGTTTAATCAAAAACTCCCCAAGGTAGAAGGGGTGAAATTTTTGTACTTTGCGCAGAAAGCCTTTATTTCGGATATAAATATCTTTTTATGTATGGCATATAAAAAATTTCGATCCAAACGTTTTCAATAGATTTTTCTCCAATCTTTCGAGTGAAATAAAAAAATTTAAATTCAAAATTTATCTATCATTTTTGAAAATCATTTTTGAACATTGAAAATATTTTCGATTTTTTTTAAGCTCGATTTTTTTCTTCCTTTTTTAAATAAAAATAAAGCTTGAGATGCTTAATTTAAGATACTTGAATAGCAAAATGTCGTTTTTTGTTGTTTTTTAAGAATTGAATTTAAAGTAATCTGATAAAATCAAAAAAATTTTCCTATGCGCGAAAAAAATTCGGAAAATTTTTTGCATGTACAGTTTTTAATTAGAAACAATATTAAGAAACAGAAATTAAAAAAAAATTCTGTTGGTTTTAAAATTTTTTTAAAATTATCAAAAATGAAATTTTTCGAATTTGGTTAATTGCACATTTAATGTGCAATTTATATGTGATGTACATAATATAATAAATCTTGTTTGTGCATTAAAAATGCGCAATTAATGAAATTAAAAAATTTCATTTTTGAAAATTTTTAAAAATTCTAAAATCAACAAATTTTTTTTTGAATTTCCTTTTTTAGAATATTGTTTCTTAACAAAAACTGTCCATGCAAAAAATTTTCCGAATTTTTTTCGCGCATAGGAAAATTTTTTTGATTTTACCTTTTTGATTTTATCTGATTTTGATTTACTTGAAATTCAATTTTTTTAAATCAGCAAAAAAAAACAACGTGTTTAGAATATTGTTTCTTATTTAAAACAGTACATGCAAAAAATCTTCTGAATATTTTTCTCACGTAGGAAAAATTTTTTGATTTCACCTTTCTTGATTTTACCTGATTTTGATTTACTTAAACTTCAATTTTCAAAAAACAACAACAATAAAACAACAACAACATCAAAACAACATTGAATTTTCGTTTTTAGAATATTGTTTCTTATCAAAAACTGCGTGCAAAAAATTTTCTGAATTTTTTTCTCGCATGGGGAGAATTTTTTGATTATACCTTTTTTGATAACCTGATTTTGATTTACTTAAAATTCAATTTTTAAAAAACAATATAAAACGACATTTTGCTATTCAAATATCTGAAAGTAAGCATCTCAAGCTTTAGTTTTAGTTAAAAAAAGAAGAAAAAAAAGGGTCGAACTTAAAGAAAAAATCAAAAATATTTTTGAGTTTCAAAAATGATGGCTAAATTTTGAATTTTTCAAAATTTTTTTTATTCCATTCGAGAGATTGGGAAAAAATCTATCGAAAACGTTTGGGTCCAAATTTTTTATAAGCCTTACATAAAAAGATAACTCTCTGCGCAAAGAACAAAAATTTCACCCCTTCTACTTCGGCGTGTTTTTGAACAAACTGATAAACCTTTTTTTTTTAAGTGCCATCTAATAGGACTAAACTTTTTGTAAATTTGAGCCCGATCGGAGAAATTCATTTTTTGGGCTGGGTACACTTGAGAAATATTACTCCATATATGTGGGCATTGATGTCTGGTGCGCTTCTATTTCTATATTGAGCGGAAGGTTGTTTTTTAAATCAGATTGTGATCACCTTGAAGCCCAGGTGGTAGATTGCGTGATTGCACATAATGACCTGAGATCTTTTCGTTTATTACTAATTTTTGGTGAATTTGCAAATAACTAGAGAAGATAAAATCGATGTTTTTATATAAATTTAAATAAATAAAATAAATTTAAATAAAATCGATATTTTTATTAGCCTTATTTATGATAATAAATAAGGCTAATAAAAATATGCGCAAAATCGTATTTGTAATTAAAACGAAAAAATAAATTCGCTGAGTATAATTATTGAGGTGAGAGTGCGATGCTGTCAAAGCAGAAAGAAACTTTAAAAAAGGACAAGGGCGCCACCTAGGTTGCATTAGATTTTTGTAATAAAAATGCTTGCCAATTACGAGACAACATTAAATTTTGAAAAATAATTGTTTTCAAAATAAAAACAAACTCACCAGACATCGATGTCTCAGTATATTCTTGACCATTTTCCAAAATTTCAGCGCTATATTTGCATTTCTCTAATAATAAACCCGCTGAATATGAATAAGGAACCTTCGGTAATTTCGGACGTCCTTATGTATAAAATGCCCTTAAATAAACTCGTCTAAAGTATTGAAAGCTATCAAAGCCTGCTATCTAGAGATGAATTGAATTATATAAGCTGAAAAGTTATTCGATGGACTGAAATTTTTTAATCAACAGCCTTAATTGAATTTCGATCCGAGCTCTCGACTCGAGGGATTTATTTTTTACGAGGTGGAGTAATGTTTAATCGCAATTTGCTTCTAGGGTAGAGTTTAGTAAAAGAGCATAGTACGATTACTGGAGGACTCGATTCAATCAAGGCTCATTGTTTAAAAGCGCTACCCACGATACCACAGAACCCAACACCCACTGTATCAGGAGCGTTGGAACCAGAAAAGCGCCATTGCCACTGGCGCCGCACTCACTGAATCTTCAACCACCGGGGCTTGATCGTTCCGTTCTTTCGACGTGAATTACATTGACTTTGCCGCACATTAATTACCATTAGTGGGGATTGCTCTAATTCCATTTTGCTCGTACCTCTATCGCCCTCCTTCTCTTGCTAGGTTTAATATGAAGTACTAGAATAGAGTAGAATGCTTGATGTAAAATCCCTGCAGTGGACAGTTGGAGGGAGTATTAATTGTGGTCATCTCGACTGACCCTAATCCCTTTGACTTTCCCTTTTAGCTGGGCTTTAATAAATGTCCTGGGGGAATCTCTACTGCAAAAGTCTACCTTGCTCTCTCTCTATCGTTGCACAGTAGGCTGTTTCAAAGGACAACTTTTTTTTAAAAAAGGTCACCATTGATCGTTTTCTCATAAGGTTCCCAAGAAAAATAAACGCGTATTTTTTTCGAAACCGGCTAATATTAATACGTGGCGTCCGGCCCGAATTCTTCCATAAGATTAACATGGGGAAAAGATAAATCTTTCTTTTCACGTTCTAAAGAACGTGAAAATTTTAATAAACCATAGGCAATACCTTCGTCTTCTGATGAAGACTATTTAAGGAATATGAATCTATCATTGATTTTTAATTTCAACTCACATAAACCCCTTTTATCGGGCTCCAAAATCCACCCCCATAACAGAGTAATCATAGTTTCATGGAATATTGACATTAATTATCACTTTTTTCGAATTTTTCTTTCTCAGATCCACATTGATGGATAAATCACAGGATTTTATTTCATCTTAAATTAATTTGTTATTGTTTAAACAATTTTTATTTGTTTAAATAATTTATTTTTCACGAGTGTTGTAAATGAATGGTGCTTTCTTAATGAAACAAGTTAATTAATTAATATAAATAATAATATAATTATAATAATATAATAATAATATATAATAATAATATAATTTTTTTTATTGTTTAAGGGTACATTCTACTTTCTTGGTCGAAAATTTTGCCGATTTTCAGGTATTTCTTTATAGTAAAGTAAATACATTATCAGGTTAAAAGTTTTTTGCACGTGTTACACGTGTTGCACGCGTTACACGTGTTGCACGCGTTACACGTGTTGCACGTGTTGCACTCTTGAAATATAAAAATATGCATTATATTAATTTTTTAAATATATAGCTGTAGAAGCTAAAAGCTAAAAATATATAGCCTAGAATCAAAGAATTTGATCAAATATTTTCGGAATGGCGGATTTTGAAAGTTGAAAATGTTGAAAAAAGAACTTTTTCCCCCTGTAATTCATGGAAAAAAATGGTAAATATGAAGCAATAAACCTGATTCTAGTTAATTCTATAGCCGCTAATGTGCAGAATAACATATTTAAATTTTGTACTGATTGGTCAAGTATTTTTTTTATCATGACCGCCGTACATGTTTAATTGTTGAAATGTAACTTCTAACATGAATCCTATAGAAAATCATAATTTTTTGTAAATTATTCAACAAGTTCCATAAGTTTATTATAATTTACACTTTTTTATTTCTCTATGAATTGTTTAAACAATTTAACAATTTAATTGTTTTTAACATTTTTATTTGTTTAAATAATTTCTTTTTTCATAAATATTGGGAATTGGTGGTGTTTTCTCAATGCTACAAGCTAATTCGTCATCATTAAGTGTCAACGTATGCATTTCAGTTGTTTTTTAATTGTTTAAACAATGTTGAATTGTTGAACTGTTGAAATGTAACTTCTAACCTGAATGCGGTATAAATTCATAGTTTTTCCTAAATTATTCAACAAGTTTCACAAGTTTATTATAATAAAAAGTTTTCCCAACTTCCTGTAAATTGCTAAACAATTTTTATTTGTTTAAATAATTTTTTATTCTCAAAATATAGTGAACTAATAATATTTGTATAATAATAAATCTAAATAGATTAATATGAAAGGTTGGTGCATTAAATAATTGTTAATTACTTAAACAATTGATAAATAACTGAAATTAATTCGTCAAGTTTTCATATTATTTGTTAGGTTGCAGTGTTATAAAAATACTATTGATTCACGATATATCGAGATTAAAAATTTAAAAATCTATTTCAACAAATAAAAATTGTTTAAACAATTTACAGGCAGTTAGGAAAAGTTTTTACTATAACAAATTTGTGAAACTTGTTGAATAATTTAGAAAAAACTATGATTTTCTATCGCATTTAAGGTATAAGTTTCATTTTAACATTTCAACAATTAAATCTTGTTGAAGCAATTAAAAAACAACTGACATGTATACATTGACTCTTCATATTATTTAATTAGCTTGTTGCATTGGGAAAACACCATTCAGTTACAATATTTGTGAAAAAATGAATTATTTAAACAAATAAAATTGTTTAAACAATAACAAATTATTTTAAAATAATATAAAATGGAGTGATTTATCCATTAATGTGGATCTGAGAAAGAGAAATGGAAAAAAGTGATAATCAATGTAAATATTCCGCGAAACTATGATTACTCTGTTATGGGGGTGGATTTTGGGGCCCCATAAAAGGGGTTTATGAGAGTTGAAATAAAAAATCAATGATAGATTCATATTCCTTTAAGAGTTTTCATCAGATGACAAAAGTATTGCCTATAGTTAATTATACATTTTCACGTTCTAAACAAAATTTACAAAGATTTTTTTTCCCCATGTTAATCTTATAAGAAACTTCAGGGGCCGAGCACCACATGTTAATATTAACCGATTTAAAAAAAAATAATAATACGTATTGACTTTTTTTGAGAACCTCACAAAAAAACGACCAGTGGTGACTTTTTTTTAAAAAAATTTATTTTTTGAAACACCCTATTGCACATGCACAGTGGGAAATAAGTACACTTTTTGATTCAAATTAATATTTGGCCCACAATTCTTCACCGATTTGGAGAACTTTTTTTAATAAGAAAAGCTAATAAAATTTCGAAGAGAATTGTGTCGATTGATTTTTAGAAAAGGTTTTTTAATTTTTTTTTAAATAAACAAATATAATGCAAAAAATGACAATTTTGCCAATTCGAGTTTCTAGCTTCTTTGAAATAATGCCAAAATATTTGAAGTCATCTAAATTTGATAGAGCGACATTAGTTAAAAATAATTTTTCATGTTACATTGCACACAAAAAAAGTTTTATCAATAATTACTTTGTTAAAAGCAGTTCCTTCTAATTTTCACTAGTTTGGCGTTTTCTTATATTATATTGCATTTTGTGTCAAAATAATATTATGATGGAAAAACCTCGTAGTCGAATAATTATTGTTAATATTATAAATAAATCTCATAAACCAATACCAAATTTGGTCATTTTTCGACTTAAAAAATGCCTTTTTTCAATGTTAATAATATCAATAGACTAACCCAAGTTTATTTTTAACACTAAACATTATTGGCCAATAAATTTTATAATTATTATAAACAAATTTAATAAAAAATACATTATTCGGAAATTTTTCGACAAAAAATTAAGTTTTTAAAATGTTAACACCTTTAATTGGTTAGCCCAGGATTATTTCAACATTATGCGCCAATAAATTTAATGATTATCATAAACAAATTTTATAAACAAATGCACAATTCAGACATTTTTCGAACAAAATATTCGTTTTTCTCTGTTAGCTAATAAGTTTTATGATTATTGTAAATAAAATTTATAAAATTTCAAAATTCGTTATTTTTAAAAAAATTTGCGGACATAAACTATTTTCAACAGCTTCCTTCAGACTTATTTTTCTTTTTCTAATAAAATTTTTCGTAATTATGTCACTGTTAGAATCAATTTTTCCTTAAAAAATTTTTCCTTAAACAATTGGTAACTTGCCCGAAAACGATTACGGATAATATGTAAACTCTGAAAAAACATTTTTTCGTAAAATTGAGAATGCTCGTAATCTATTTAAGTATTTTAATTAGGATAACAATTGTGAAAAGTGATTCTAATTATCAATTGCTTGAGGGAAAATTGATTATGGCAATGAAAATTACAAAAATTGTGATTGTGATTGATCAGTGACTTTGATTATCAATTCCTTGAGGAAAAATTGATTATAACAATGAGAATAATAAAAATTTCGTCCAGAAAAGATAAATATGTCTGAAAAAAGCTGTTTATGTCCAACAAATTTTTTTAAACAAGCACATTTCGAATTTTTTTATAAATTTTATTTTTAATAATCATAAATTATATTAGCTAATTATGTCTAATGATGTAATTATGATGGAATAGTCAATTCAAAAAACTAACATAGAAAAAAACGAATTTTTTGTTTGACAAATGTCTGAATTGTGCATTTGTTTATAATATTCATTAAATTTATTGACCAATAATTTTTAGTTTTAAAACAATTTTGGTTTAGCCAGTTAATATTATTAAAATTGAAAAAAAAGAATTTTTAAGTCGAAAAATGTCCGAATTAAGCATTTGTTTATGAAATTTGTTTATAATATTAACAATAATTTTTTGCGTTATATTTGTTTATTTTAAAAACTTGAAAACCTGTTTTAAAAATTAAGCGATACAATTAAAAATTTATTAATACAATACAAAATTTTATAAATAAAAAATACAAATCGGTAAAGAAATGTAGGCTTAATTTTAATTCGAACTAGAAAGTGTACTTATTTTCCACTGTACGGCGACGCATGGCGCAAAAATGATACCTCTGGAAAAATTAGCCTAGAGCCTACAATTTTCATCCGATATGTACATTTTTATTTTCAAGAGAAAGTTCCTGAGTAATATGAGAATCGATTTTTTTCGAAAATTGTTTGTAAAATAAGCTATTTGGTGCAGGAAAAACAATTACATAGAATCTCTCTACATTTTTCAATTGGTATATCGCAATCAGAGAATTGATTTAAATGAAAGTTCTGAAAGGTTTTACTTCATACATCATCAATAACATCGTTTTATGCAATGATTGGAAGTCTGATAGTCTGCAACCAAAAATTTCTAGCTCCAAATAATGCTGCGAAAGTAAAATTAAAGTTAAATTAAAATTAATATTTTACAACTTCCTTACAGCGTTTGTGGATTTACTTAACTCTTGTTTATGCACTAATAATACTTTAAGCCTTAATACAAATCCTATAAAAAAGTTTATATTTATGTTTACTTTGAAGGTTTTCTATAAATCAGAAATTCCAGATCCAATCAACAGAAACTGAAATCAGTTCAAATAGCTTGTCAGGACCAGATTGCTTCAGCACCTTAGAATCGTCTACTTCCTTTGAAACAGAGTTCTGGTCTAGCCCTATAAACTTGTCACTCACCCTTAAGGTATATCGTGAACTAGTCTATGATTAATAGCCGATTCAGTGATCCTAAACCCATCCGGAAGTTTCCGGGATGTTCGAGTTCCGTGACACAGCAACCCTCCCGAAACTAGTCATCATGACATTGACGCATAGAGAGGGGATAAACAAGCAAATGGAAGATGGATCTTAATAGGTCTAATTTTCATAATGTCCAAATTGATGATAATCTTGATACCTGAAGGTAAATGTATTCTGAACAATGGATCAACCAACTTTAGGAATATTTGATATTTTAATTAGAAAACACGTCCAAAGGTCGTGTTTAATAAATAAATAATTAATAATAATAATTTAATAGTTTAATAGTTTAATAGTTTAATAATAATTAATGTCCTGCGGACATTAATTATGATTTGATGAAATTCCTATGAGAATTAAGTACACCACGTCATCAAAACTGTCATTAATCTTTCTTTATGAACCCGAAATTTCTCCATAATTCACCAGCCAGATAATTTTATAAAATGTTTAGCAAACGTCCCGATAAGATCGTTTTCCTAATTTTATTTTTTTCAAAATGGGCAAAGTGTGAAAATAAGATGTAAAAGGTAAAGCGATTGAGAAAAGAAAAGTGCTTGGTGATTTGTAAATTCCATTCTAATTCTAAAGGTATATGGGCGTTTCCACGGAAGTGTCATTTTTCTGTCACCATGATTTTATAGGTAAACCTACACTTAAAATACAAGTTATATTGCATGAAAAGTTACAGACAGACTCCCTGAAATAGAAACACAAGCTTATAGTCATTAAAGAAACCCTCACAAAAAGATATAACATATAACAGTTGGACCAAATCCCAAAAATATACCTGTGTAATATTTGTCATCAGCTACAAATTGAATACTTTGTATGCTCACAGCTTTTCTGCGCAATGTTTGAAAATTCTGAAAAAAATCATGCTAGTTTAGTAGAGCATGGGCTACTTAAATTTCATGGATTTAACATTGTGCTTTGATTTCTAACTCAACATGAAAATCTCAAAGTCGTGTCACCGTTTTTACGATTTAAATGTCCCCTCCAACGTCTGTAGATGAGGAAAGTACGCGCAACTACCTAGGTTAAAAATCTTTCGATTTTTTATTAGGTTTAGGTGTCCCGCAAACACGATATAAAGGAAAAAGATGTGCTTCTAAAATTATCAAAGTATCACACATTTAAATATCGAAAATTTTGATTTTATCGAAAAAATGTCCCCTCCATCATCGTTCTTTATTCCAAGACTTCTTGAAGCACACTTTTCTATGCTTACGGAAATCGAACAATATGTTGGGCTGAAGAAGTTTACCATGGTTCAAGTCAATATTGCATTGCGCACAAAAGTTATGTCCAATTTAAGGCTAAAATGTCCCCTCCAAAATTTTAGCGAAAATGCCCCCCCCCCTCCCCCAACGCCTGCAGCTGTAAGAATCGCGCGCAACAAGATAGGAATTAATTTTTTGCTCATTTTGCTGTATTTTGGTGGCCAAAAAACGTCCCCACAAGGAAAATTATGCCTCAAAAATCATGTGTATTTCGTAAAAATCAAAATCAAAATATGCAAAAAATGGCTTTTCTTCAAAAGTTATATGTCAACAAAAAAATTTTGTTCCACAAAAAAGTTCCATTTTATTGAAAGGAATAACTTTTGTCTACAAATTTTTTCCAAAAAGAATATTTAAAAATATTACAAAAAAATTGGCAAGTAATGGAAAAGTATTACTTGTTCTTATCAAATTACTCGTCTAAAAATATTTTTTAGAATAAAGAGGTATTTATATATGAAAAGGCTAAAGTTCTTCGCAAAGTAACATCATTTTAGTAAAAATACAAAACAAAGAATCATTTATGGATTTATGGACTTATTAATTTAAATATTTTATGCAAATTGCGCGCATGCGCAAAGATATTGCCCAAACTAAAAAATTAGTTTCTACATGTATTTAGAATGTAGGAAAAAAGTTTTAAATGTGTGTGTTAAGATTGGTTTTGAAACTTTTTTTTTTTGAGAAAATGACACTTTGCGTGAAAATGCCCATATATGGGGCATTATTTCTCAAGTGTACCCACCCCAAGAAATGAAGTTATCCGATCGTGCTCAAATTTACAAAAAGTTTAGTTCTATTAGATGGCACTTCAAAAAAAAAAAAATAGATCAGTTTGGTCAAAAACTCGCCGAGGTAAAGGGGGTGAAGTTTTTTTACTCTGCGCAAAGAGTCTTTATTTCGGATATAAATATTTTTATGTGTAGCATATAAAAAATTTTAACTTAAATGTTTTCGATAGATTATTTCCCAATCTTTCAAACGAAATAAAGAAAATTTTGAAAAACTTAACATTTAGCCATCATTTTTGAAAACCAAGAATGTTGTGGATTTTTTTTAAGTTCGACCCTTTTTTTCTTTTTTTTTAAACTGAAAATAAAGCTTGAAATGTTTACTTTCATATCCTTAATTAGCAAAATGTTTTCTTTTGTTGTTTTTGTAAAATTGAATTTTAAGTAACCTGGTAAATTCAAAAACTTTTTCCTATGCGCGAAAAAAATTCGGAAAATTTTTTGCATGTACAGTTTTTCATAAGAAACAATATTCTAAAAACGGAGATTCAAAAAAAATTTATTGTTAATTTTAAAATTTTTTGAAAATTTCCAAAAATGAAATTTTTTGAATTTGGTTAATTGCGCATTTTAATGTGCAATTTACATGTAATGTACACAATATAATAAGTATAAATGTTATTTGTACATTAAAAATGCGTAATTAATGAAATTTAGGAAATTCCATTTTTGAAAATTTTCAAAAAAATCTAAAATCAACAAAAATATTTTTTTAATTTCTTTTTTTTTGAATATTGTTTCTTATTAAAAACTGTACATGAAAAAAATTTTCCGAATTTTTTCGCGCATAGGAAAAATTTTTTGAATTTACCAGGTTACTTAAAATTCAATTTTTCAAAAACAACAAAAAACGATATTTTGCTATTTGAGGATCTGAAAATAAGCATCTCAAGCTTTATTTTTAATTTTAAAAAAAGAAAAAAAAGGGTCGAACTTACAAAAAAATCAAAAATATTTTTGATTTTCAAAAATGATGGCTAAATTTTTAATTTTTCAAAATTTTTTTATTTCATTCGAAAGATTGGGAAAAAATCTATCGAAAACGTTTGGGTTAAAATTTTTTATATACCATACATAAAAAGATATTTATATCAGAAATAGAGACTCTCTGCGCAAAGTACAAAAATTTCACCCCGTCTACATCATCGAGTTTTTGGCCAAACTGATCAATCTTTTTTTTTTTGAAGTGCCATCTAATAGGGCTAAACTTTTGTAAATTTGTGCCCGATCGGAGAAATGCATTTTTTGATGGGTACTCTTGAGAAATAACGCCTCATAAGTGCATCTTAAAAATAAAATATTTAACAAACTCCGATTTAATTGTGGTTGTGTATCTTAAGGCTTTTGGGGTCGCTGAATCCAAACCTGATAGATTTTCAGAACTTGAAATGGCGGATCAAAATTTTCAAAAATCGATAAATTAAAAAAATATTTTTGGAACTTGATAAAATTGGTCACATGCAGATTCTCGAAATCGCTGAATCCAAATCTGGTATCAGATTTTCAAAATTCAAAATGGCGGATTCAATATAGCGGAGTCAAATTTTCAAAAATGTTTGGAATCTGATTTTCGATAGATTATTTCCCAATCTTTCAAATGAAATAAAAAAAATTTTGAAAAATTCAACAGTTTGCCACAATTTTTGAAAATCAAGAATATTCTTGATTTTTTTAAGTTCGACCCTTTTTTTCTTTTTTTTTTAAACTGAAAATAAAGCTTGAGATGCTTACTTTCCTTGAATAGCAAAATGTCCTTTTTTGTTGTTTTTGAACAATTGAATTTTAAGTAACCTGGTAAATTCAAAAACTTTTTCCTATGCGAAAAAGTTTTTCCTATGAAAAATTCCTATGAAAAAAATTTGAAAATTTTTTTGCGTGTACAGTTTTTAATAAGAAACAATATTCTAAAAACGGAAATTGAAAAAAAATTTTGTTAATTTTAAGATTTTTTAAAAACTTTTAAAAATAAAATTTTTTGAATTTGGTTAATTGCGCATTTTAATGTGCAATTTACATGTAATGTACACAATATAATAAGTATAAATGTTATTTGTACATTAAAAATACGCAATTATTGACATTTAAAAAATTTCCTTTTTGAAAATGTTCAAAAAATTCTAAAATCAACAAAATTTTTTTGAATTTCTGTTTTTTGAATATTGTTTTTTATTAAAAACTGCACATGCAAAAAATTTTCCGAATTTTTTTGCGCATAAGAAAGTTTTTTGAATATACTAGGTAACTTAAAATTCAATTTTTCAAAAACAACAAAAAACGACATTTTGCTATTTGAGGATCTGAAAATAAGCATCTCAAGTTTTATTTTTAATTTTAAAAAAAGGGTCGAACTTATAAAAAAATCAAAAATATTTTTGATTTTCAAAAATCATGGCTAAATTTTTGATTTAAAAAAATTTTTTTATTCCATTCGGAAGATTGGGAAAAAATCTATCGAAAACGTTTGGGTTAAAATTTTTTATATGCTATACATAAAAAGATTTATATCCGAAATAAAGGCTCTTTGCCCAGAGTAAAAAAATTTCACCCCCTCTACCTTGGTTTTTGACCAAACTGATCAATTTTTATTTTTTGAAGTGCCATCTTTCTGTTTCTTTTTTATTTTTTGAAGTGCCAACTTTCTGTAAATTGGAGCCCGATCGGAGAAATTAATTTTTTGGGGTGGATACACTTGAGAAATAATGCCTTATATATACACGTATAAAACGTGCATGTCTGTGCGATATCAGGACTGTGATTGCATACGACAAAAAGACGATTTGCAGCTTTTCCTCTATCGATGTCTCAAGAGTCAAGTATCCTCATCGGATAAGCAGATATATGAGCTCTCTTTTGATCCTCCTTGCATACCAAGGATAAGGGGGAAACATTAATATTCTACAATTGTTCCCTTAAAGTACGATAACGAACAGGCAGATTCGAAAAGTCATTGTGTATATCTCAAACCAAAATAATAAAATCAAATAACTGAATCAAGTTAAGCAATTCTATTATACAAACCTTGTTTGTTCTGCAATTCTCATACCTCTCGTTTACAAAGCAATTTTCAAAATAGTTATACTTTATATTTTTGTTTCGGCGTTTTCATTTGTCTTTTATTTATAATATTACTTTATATTTTATTGAAAAAACAATTGATTATTATTTCCTTTCCACAAACTTGACAAATTTGAAAAAGAAAAAACCGTAATAAATATTCTGCTTGTTACGAATGATGAATAAAATATTTTATTTATTTGAATTATTGTTTGACAAATCAATTCGACAAGCTATAGCAAATGTGACAAATTTCTACTTTTTGGGAAAATCTAGAATTTTTTTTCTTTAATCAACCGTATGGGAAAATGTTTTATTGTAGGTGTAATGTTTTTCAAGTAATGATAATGCCCTCCTCGTTCACAGAGTTTTTTTACGTAGATTAAAAGGGATGTGAGGAACAAAGCAATACAAAATAAAAAAGAAGAAAAACTCTAAAAGGATAAAAAGGGAAGTGAGTGAAGAAAAGGTCTCTCGGTATATTCCTTTTACAGGATTGCGACGATTCTCTTGGTCTCCCTTTAGCGAATATACGGGTCGGTGGAAATCGCAAAAAGCAATGACGCGAAACGGGCGTAATTCGAGCGTGGTCGAAAATTCTCGCATGGTTAGGGTTGGAAAAGGGAGAAATAGGAAAGCATAAGGACCACCATGACCGTAAGATGGGGTAGAAAAGAGAATAGTAGTTGGTGCACGACTTGGTGCAATGCAAGTGCTTTCGCTAAAAAGGTGCATTGCTTTAAACCATGCTACGTTGCATCGCATCCTCCAATCTTTTCCACGCTGCATCTAAAAAGAGCTAAGTACGTAGTACTCTCTAAGTACTTCCCAACACCCAGGAAAATTTCTATACCGCCAACTCTACTTTTACCCCTTTTTCTGACCTGAATTTTATTTTTACTCAACTAGTGCATAATTGCTCTGATTTCATTTTTATCTATTTTCTAGCTTCATATTTCCGAAACATTTTTTTCCGAAAAGAAATTACTTTTTTTATCAAGTTTCTTTAAACATTAAGGAACCATCTCAGTGTGACGGCCGAACAAATGGCTGGTTTTCATGATTTTTTTTCAATGCATAAGGTGAATAATCGGTCCGAATTTTTTTTCGTTTATTATTAGCACTTATCCTCTATACAAAATAATTTTCATAATGGAAATTTTTGTCTTTTTGAATAAATAAAATAATGTTCTAAGAGGCCTCTTTTTAAAAACGTCACTCGGTGGATATTCCCGGGTCCGTAAAAATGGTTTGAAACAAAAAATCAAAGGTTATTATTAACCTGTATGAATCTTGCTATCGTGCTATGGAGAATTTTTTTCGATAAAAATTAATAAAATGGCGACCATGTGAAATTTTAATGTAAAATTTCACCAAATTTTCCGGGAGATTTTTGTTTATAACAAGTAAAATTTTTAAAATTAAAAAAAAAGCTTCCATAGGACCATAGAGAATGGCTTTGAGAATGACCTGTAAAAATTTGAGAATGGTAGCTTGAAAATTCTGGTTATAGGAGTTTCCACCGTTTTGAAAAAGGTGTTTCGAGAAAAACGAGTTTAAAGTTTCGTATACGATATTGTCATAATTATGAAATGTGGACTTACGATCAATTGGCGATGCCAGCTCCATACAATATTCCTTCGGCTTCTTTGAATCGCTCATTTTCAGCAGAAATTTCATCTCTACAAATTGTTCTGGCTTCTTTTGAGTCGAAAAGCTGCGACGCGTGGTTCGACTGCGCCAGCCAGGTGCAGCCCTCTGACGACCAAAATAATTCGAATTTCGCAATCAAACTTTCACATAATATTTTCGAAGACCCATGCTTTGAGAATATGCAAAAAAATCGATTTTTACAAATTTTTACACTAAGATGGTCCCTTAAAAATGCAGAAATATTTTCTTTTTGACATTTTCATAAGGTAAGGAAAATATGTTTCGGAAAAAAAATTTATTTTAAAATATACATTAGATAAAGAAACGTTTCATTGACTTTGAAATAATTATATTTATCAGGGTTTTCAATGACTCAGAGATACGTGTATAATTATCTTAAAATATGTTCTATCAGTCATTCGCTTTATCTATTTTTCGTAACCTCGACCGTCTTAAAACCTTATAACAATGGGACTTTTGCAGTTAATTTAAAACGTTTCAATAAAGATACATGTTTAACTAAACTTGAATGAAATTTATTTCCCCTATTAATTTATTACATTTACATTAAAAATTTCTTTCGACTCTAAAGTTAGTCATTTAATTTGTTGTTTAATTTCGTGTCTCTATTTCTATTTCCATTTACGGTGCCTTTGTTCTGAAATTTAAAAAAAAATCAACGATTAATTTCCGTAAATTTTCCTTTGAAATCTGGATCATCTTTTATTTCTATTATACAATAACTCCTTTTCGTATTTTTCAGATTAATATTTAAAAGTAATATAATTACGTCTGAATGATAACAGGTCCAGGTGCACAAATGTCGCAACCAAAACCAGCTTCTGATTCTTCAACTGGAATTAAAATTCTATTTTAAAAAAAGCATAAATAAGCTAAAAATATCCAGAATAATAAACTAGAAATATAAAATTGTTGAACTGAAGAATAACTTATTTTTATTTAATTCACACTTTTATACAAAAGGAACACTTACTCCAAATTAAAAAGATGAAGAACAAAAATCCTAATCCTTCCATTATTACTGAATCACTTCTTACACTATTGTTGAAAAAACTGTTAAGTTCATAACTGTTCGTACAAGACTGTTGAAATTGAAACTAGTCGTGCATATTTCAGTAAAACGTTAGAATGCAATTAGATGTTAACTACTTAGGAAGTAATCTAAAAAAGTTTCGCGATAATAAAGTGGAAGAGGAAAGGTAATTTTTAAACATAAATTAACATTTCTTAAAACATTAAATATGTTTGTGCTACAGATTGTGCTAAGATTGTGCTACAGAAGAAAATGTCCAATTATTTGAAAATATAATAAAAATATGAAAGTAGTCTAAATAAACGTCAAAACCCTGAAGCCACAATTACAGTGCATAATGTCAATTGCTTCACTTCTTTAAAGCTATATATTTTCTCCCATCAAACACACAGGAAAAAGTGACATAACAGATGTGATTACGTGTTTTATTTTTAGAAAACATTATTCCAGAATTCATAATTAAGATGTTTTATTTCTAGAAAACATTATTCCAGAATTCATAATTAAGATGTTAGGTTTTTTGAACAGAGTTTTAATACACACATATACACATACATATGTGTATACATACCTAATATTATTAATAGTATGTATACATTATCTACATATATTATTCCAGAATATTTCGAATAATTCGCTCTAGCTTCACAGGATATTAAAACACTATATTAAGACCGATAATTAAATTAATTTAGTGATGTGAGCAGGTAGATACAATACGATTTCCGCGACTGACCTAATTTCTCTGACAGTATGCTCAAGCATGCAGTCATGTTCGCATTGCCGAAGGCAAAGGGTTATATTCTCCTCCAGAATTTAGTTGTTCGTTAGTGCGGTAATTGGTCTCGTCGAGTACGTTGCAAGAAATACGACGACGTGACTCGATGGCGTTGGTAGACGCCTTACATTATGTTCATTGAAATTGCTCCTAACGAGATGCTGTATTACGTTTATCATCTTATAAATACAAATAAGATTTGCTGTACATCATTTTACGACTAGAGCTCGTCCTCCCTTTCAATTTTTCAGTTGCAAACTAAATTTACAATCATTTTCTCATTAAGATCTTTAATTAAAAGGAGTTTTTAGCGTTTTAAATTTGAAAAGAAAATTGAAAGCTTTCAAACCTTTGTGCTTTTGAAGAATTAATGAAATCTGAGATAACAGAAAATATTTTTCCTGATCTGAATTAAATAAATTAGAATAATTAGATGCCCATCGCGCAAAAAATTCCGGGAAATAAAAATCAAAGTTAGAGTCAAAGGTATTTTTCAGTATGATAGATTTTCCATTTGGAGCGAGAGTAAATGTGAAAACCCAAGGAGAGGAGAAGGGGAGAGGGAGAAGTTGTTACTCACTTGAAAGTAATAAATCTATTTAGCAAAATGTATCTGGCTAGTTTGCTGGGAAAGTAGTTATGCAGATGGTTGCAGCACCACCGACCACTCACGACGATACGAGGAGGACGATTTTGTTAATTGCGAAAGAGCAGTTCGAGAGGCAACTCGATAATAAATATCGCGAGGTAATGGTTCGCGTGACCGGCATGGATAACACGTTGCTCGGATCACGCGTATTGCTGAAATGAAAATTTAATTATTTTCTCAGCTTTCAATGCAGAATTATGTTTAATAAGCGAAATGCACATAGTAGATAACTATTATTTGCTGCCAAAATATGACAATTTCACTGAATATGACTTCCAAACAGACACGTTTGAATTATTTATTCTACTCGTGCTTGCTTCATTTTATTCATAAATCTATATTTAATAAATAACACAGAGTAACCAAAAGTATTCAGGTATATTCAAAACATTGTGCACAGTTGGGAATTTAGTGTAAATGCAAGTATTTCCTAAAGAGTCAAAAGATATGCTTTGTTTTAGCTTCACTTGTACATGGGTGATTCTCCATACAAAGGGCACTTTTGGAAATAGTGAATTAAAAAAAAAATGTTGTTCAAAAAACTTTTTTCTGCAATCATTAGATGTATTAGCATCCTAGAAAGGATTTCTGGAAGAAGTCACGCTTAAAATTGATTTCAAACGTTTCTAGGACTTTTTGACGTAATGCGTTATCTACTCTCGTGTAATTAAGGTTCATTTTTCCAAAGAATAGGAAAATGTTCTACAATTTCAAAAAATCAGAATTAACAAGATTAGAAATAGTTATCTGGTACAAGAAAGAGCAAACATAAAATTTTTTGAATTTTTAAATTGAATTTTTAAAAAAATTTTCAGCAGTCCTAGGCATCAAAATTCTTCTTCCGACAGATTCTTTTCGGTCTTACTGTAACTATTGGTTTTGTACGTTTAGTTTTCTTAGTTTCCTTCATTTTCAAAAGCTGTGGTTTTATTTGCCACGGTTTTCCCAAACTGTAATGAGTACATGGATGGGTTTCAGGAC
>JBAGKK010013239.1:0-11921 GCA_037177015.1 Euceroptres primus
CAAACTGGATTTTAATAGCATTGAATTGAGGACCGTCTACCCCCGAGCCCGGCCTATAACTCAACGATGAGTGTATTAAAAAGTTTATTTTTGAAAAATTGTATGAGATGAAGTTGTAGAGTCTTTTTTCGGGAAAATAAACTATATTAAAATCTACTTATTTCTAAAAATTTGGTAAGAAGCGATAAGAAAAAAAGTTCGAAAAAATATAAAATTTTTTAAATAAATAATTTTTGTTTATATAATTTTTTTATGAAAAGTAATATTTTTTCTTCTAAACAATATCATCAATAATAACATTATAGTTCTTAAAAGTATAAATAATTCTGTTTTGCCAAGACCTGTTTTTTCGTGCCCATAATACCTTAAATAAATAATTTTTGTATGTTCCTTTAAAACTGTTGAATTTTTATATTATTGCGAAATTTAAAAAAAAAACAGTGAAATTCTGAAAACCGAAAACGTACATAAAGTTTGAAGGAGTAATTAAAACTTGTATTCTGAGGTAATTTTGAATTTTTATACTGTAAAAAAATTCTCAAACCATTGAAATTCATCGTTAAAGTGAAAATTTAAACGGTCCATCTTTGAAATAATCCTGCTCCTTTCTTCTGCTACATTAACTTTTAATTTCTTAAGGGGAAAATTCCAATTTCTTTCGAACATCTTTAAAACTCAATAAAATTTCCTATATAATAAAGAACTAATAATATAATATAATAATAATCTTGTAGCTAGAGTGGATACACATCGTTTTCCGCAATTATTATTCCTGGATGTTTCATGGAATCTCATGAGTACTGTTCTGAATAACTTATAGGTCATTCATTACTTACTGGGGATTATCCTTCATTTAAAATTAATTTTGTAGTTCAACAGGTCTTATACAAAGTTATTATTTTAGCATAATTTTATATATTTAAGTTACCAACTTTTGGAAGTTTGAAAAGAAGTTCTTAAAAGATTATTAGGCTTTTTAGTTTTGAAATGTATTATCTGTGACTATGTTTGTATTATTTGTGAAAATCGATCCTGGAAGAATAAAAATGCAGTATAGAGCACGATATAAAATGAGCTCATCAATAATTATAGTTTATGCACGACGCATCTGTTTCTTGTCAGGAAAATATCGACTACACATTAAATCGTATCCATATTCTCGTTTCACATACGCATAGTCTGGTAATAAAATTCTTGAGCAGCACCCTCAAAGAATATTTTATGTTGTTATTTGTCAAAGGTGAAGTTACAAATTCTATTTGTTCTTATTATTTGAGAGTTAAAACAGCAACAATATCTTGAAATCCTTTTTTGTATACTTTGAGCAACTTTATTTCATTTTTTTAAAGTAAAATTTTTTCAAATGTCTTAATAAATAAAGAAAATGAAAAATGGATCCATGAAAATTCAATTAACAGTGATACATTAGCAGTGATAATTTGAAATTGAAATTGCATGCTTTGAACATTCGCCAATGGAATGATTATTCATATCCAAGTAATCTATGAAGGAAACTGCAAGCCTAGGAAATCCCTATGGTTGGGCTATCAAAGTATTATCTCAAATTCCATGCACCGGAAAATAGAAGCGTGGTTTGCTAAGCTTCAGTCGAAAACCTGTGGGAATACGTATTGGCTGCAATATTCCGCAAAATCTAACTTTGCTACTTTGCACTTACAGTTCAAAGCTTTGAAATGATAGTTTTCTCTTAATAGTGATTTAAATTCTATCAATTAATTAATTTCACATGAAGTAGTCGCTTAAAAGACCGTCTTGAAATTATGTAACAAGAAATAGTTTCAAAATGAACCTGAAGATTTTGAAATGAATTTTAAAATTAGGTTACAATTAAAATCAATTCAGTTGTTTGAGGTAACTAATGTAAATTAATTATAATTAATTAAACAAATTCCAGAGAATAATTTGAATTCATTTTAAAGGCTTGATTTATTTATCTTACTTTCTCCTTATTTTTTGTTCTTGTTTATTATTTTCTGTCTTATAGAAGCAAATATTTTCACTGAAATTTTTTAGCTGATTTTAAGGCATTAAGCTCTAAAATATTTACCACAAAATATACGAGTAAATTGATCTGGTGGGTAAACAGTACTGCATCTCATCCACAAAGTCGTTTTTCGTTCAGTCAACTTAAAAGCCTTTCAAGTATTAGCAGCACTTTCGCGCACGCATTCGCGTGTCCTGAATCGATCGTGCGGCTAAATGGAAAACAAAAGACCGGAAAAGAAAAACAAATCTTGCAGAAAAGCTGGAAGCTTTGCTATTCGGTGGTGAAGTCAATTTTTGTAAAATATTTTTCAAAATGATTGCCCAATCAATGAGCGTTCTAACAGGTTTTCATATTTTCCAACAAAGTGACTTCTAATGTTCAAAATAATTGTAGACAATATTTTTAGCTTAATTTTTCACCACAAAATGAAATTAAAATGTATCCAAATACAGGATTTATCGGTTTATTAATACGTATTCTATATTAGTTTTGTAAATTATTTTAAGAACTGTAGCAACTAACCTTACTGCATTGTAGTTCCCAACGAAAGATGTGCCAAAGAAAATCCCCGGAGATCAATGTGACCCCAATTCCGGTTTTTGAATTAGCTGTAAAAATTATTTTCATATATTTTTTTAAATTTACTATTCTAAAATAATTTTCAAATTAATACAAAGAACAAAGTAATTACTTTACATAAATTTTTAGTTGATTAAATATTTACTTTTTCATTTTGAGCCAAATGCACTTTATTTAAATAAGTATTTTCTCTGGGTGTAAACAAAATTGTATAATGTAAGACTAAAAACTTTCTATTGTATTAAGAAACTATCAAATAGTTTTTCCAGTCGAAATTGAAACATTAGAAATAGAAAATTCCAAGAGAGGGAATTAAGTTTAGGTAGAAAAAGTCAATGTTTGCAAACCATTCGAATCACCGAGCGTTATAGATTTATTTGTCAGTAGAAAAGACAATTTCTAATTACTAATTACAAAGTTCCTAATTACAAAGCCAAAAATACTTAAAAATAATAAACGTTGATTTAAACTAAGGGTGTGGAAAAGCTCAGAAGCTCGCAGCTTGCAAGCCTGAAAAATCTCGTGAACTCAAAGAAGCTCGGAGCCCAGAAAAGCTTAAATGGCTCGCGAACTTGTGGGACTCAAAAAACTTACACAGGGACAAAAAACTCGATTTTTTTCCGACGAGCTTTTTTCAGCTCGCGAGCTTTCATGGTTCAGCTCGACTCGAACCCAAAAAGCTCGGCTCGATCGAGCCGAGCTTTTGCACACCCCTAATATTTAACAACAAATAAAAAGTTTATTATTATTTTTTATCAAAGTATTAAATAATTAGTCCGAATAAAGCTTCAAACAAGGATTTCCAAATCAGTCCAAATGTATTTAATAATTGAAATTTGCATATTGAAAAGAAACTTGCAACCTAAAAATTATAATTCAGGCAACTCATAGGTCATAATAGAATTTTATTTTCCATACTTCTGTATAATTAAAATTACTGAAAATAATAAGTATTACATTCTGAAAATATTTCAAACATGGGTTTGACCTCGAATTTTATTTTCAGGTTTGCATAACGGCATCTGCTATAAAAAAAATATAGCTTAAAAACGTGTGATAGTTAAGTTTATTGTAAAGTGGAAAACTGTCATTCCTCTTATCATAGATAGAAAAGTACTAAATGTATACATACGTCATGTATTATAAAGAAAAAAACTAAATATTTTATAAGAATTATTCAAAATATGTACCATGAACCAAAATCTGATTACGTACGTTTGTAAATGTTTTTAATAGTTAATAAGAAGAGTTTAAAATGAAAATAATTAAATAAAATTCACCTCGAATATATTGCACCTAAAATCAAGCTTGAAATTGCATACTTGAATTTGAAAAATTTAAAGCAAAAATATATTTTTCTATTGAATAATATATTTACTTTTAAATTTAATTGAATTTAAATTGTTTAGTACATCAAAGAACTTCTTTAAATTTATTAGATTTTTAGACCAGATGCAAATTGAAATACATAGCTATATAATTTTTGGATGCTAATTATTTGAGGAGTATTGGATCTCCTCATTGAATAAAAAGATTATTATTAACTGTTTTCTAATTTAGTATAGTTTAAATTGTATAGTAATCTATAAAATGATGACATTTATTTGAGTAGTTGAAAATTCAACTAAATTTCATAATTTTTTTCTTAGTATAAGTACGTGCAAAATAAGTTCAACTAAAATTAAATATTTAAAACATAAAATAAAGCTGTGCAAAATAAGTCTGTGTAAAATAAGTACGTGCAAAATAAATTTGACTAAAATTAAATATTTAAAATATGAAATAAAGCTGTGCAAAATAAGTTTTCTGAAAATCATGCGCAAAATAAATTATGTGCAAAAAAAGTCTGTGCAAAATAAGTTCGATCTCCACAGTATGGGTTATCAGCGTATACCTGGCGCGTCAAGCGTACCGCTCGCATTTGGAGCAAAAAATTGTATTGCAACTTAGCTCCAAAGCATATATTTGCGGGGGAAAAATCGTCGAAATTGCAGTATATTGTTCTGCATGTACTTTCAATGTAGGCTTTAAACAGTTGTTAAAAATTATGAAAGTCTTGGGCGTTACAATTAGCAAGACAGCAGCAGATCTCGCGCAGTGACAAAACGACACACGAATTGCTACAGCCGATCGTCGCAGCACCGAAGCTTCTAAAGAACTCAGAACACAGATTAGAAACGAGAAATTGCAAGAAAATGATGCTTATGAAGAAGCTGAAGGAATAATGTATGGAGCAGGCATCGTTGATTGAGGGTAAGACGCTTTTTTTAAACGATTCTATGTACATTTCCACGAAAAAAAACTTTACGCATTTTTCTCGAAACAACGCTTTTCGACTCCACCGACACGATTTAGAAAAAACTATTGTACCGATTGGGCTCAATTTTTCAGGGATTATTCTGAACACGCATAGTTTCAGTCCGTAGTAAAATTATATGTACGAAAAGATGGAAATGTAAAAGTAAATTTTAGTATGAAAAAAAATTCTTGAAAATATGTACGGTAAACCCATACTGATCACTTAAATGAATGAAAAATTAATATTCATTGTTTGATAGAAATTGAAATCTCACTAGAAAAAACGAAGCTTCAAAGCTTCAATTTTCTTTGACTGACTACATAATAATTATTGTGTAATCCCAATTATTATGGTGACATTCAAAAATCGAAATCTTTTACCTTCTAAAAAAGAAATTCTTATTATTTTAAAATACCTAATACAACTTTATTTTTATGTACTGTTTTTCACTAATCAATGATTTCTCTAAATGTCAGAAAATAAGTTAATAGACAGTTTTATTACATGATTTTAATGATATGAAAGTAATTCTTTTTTTTTAATCCTAGAATCCCAGACTTTCTGATTTATATGAATACTTCATAAAGATTTTTAAAATATTTCCAAAAATTATATTTTCAAAATTCAAAATTTTAGGCAGCTGGCGGCTTGCTACAATTTCTTTAATTAACTATTTAAGTATGTTTAATATCTTAAATAATCTTATTGCTAAATGAAACGTTCAAAATTAATAAATTAAAAAATAAATAAATTAATATTCTTCTAGAAATAAAATTTATTAAAAAATATTTTTTTCTAAATTAAACCGAAGCTCAATTTTAAAAAAATTGCTTGCCTTTAATTATTGTATTAATTTATTTTACTGGGATTTTCTCTTTTTGATACGTTTACTTCTTCGTTTACATTTTCGCCACAATTCGCAGCGCCACTTTTGGGTATTTCTTGATGTCCCTCAGCGAACTAAGAAAACTCAAACTATCGTTCAGTCGTACTTCAACTTTTGCTTGAAGCGCATTAACATGTGTCTCAAAAAAATCACGGTCATCAGCGTCATTTTTATAATCGGTTTAGTGTCGCCAACAAGTAAGATTAGGTCTTAAAATTTTTTTAAATTAATTTTTTAATCGTAAATTTCAATTTTGAGCTTTTTTAAAATGTTATTTTGCGGTCATTCCTAGGTAACGGAGGTTAGATCGTACACAAAAATAGCCTTCAATTTATTTATATTTATATTTATATATTTATATCGCCCTGTAAAATTTCACTTTTGCTTAGTAGGTCCCTTTTCTTGGATCGCGTCACATATGCGTTTCTGAGAAAGCACACATTCTGGTTTGTGAATATGAAATCCATATTTTGAAATCTTGACAATGGTCATGCGAATTATTTTTTGCAATTGAAAACGTTTCTAATTTCATAATTTATTGTCGATACAAATGAAACGGCAGATTAGTATCTCAGAATTTCTGCTGTAGTATCAAATGGTGATCTGAATTTGACTGAAAATTATAATTTTTGCATAAATTGTTTAAACAAATGTAACAGAAATTCGTTTAACATATTTCTATAACCTTAAATGAACGATTGACAAAATTTGCTAACTTATTAGTTTCATTAATCGTTTAAACAATAATTGTTTAACCAGATATAATGAAAATTCGTTTTTAATATTTGGAGAGCCCTAAATGAACCCTTAATTATGGTCTATAAAAAAATATCCTGTTTCTTTTCATGTACGCTGCTACTAACTTAATGTTAAGCTAGCGTAACCACCGGTATTTTAAAAAAATTGCAGAGCATTAAATTCTGCAATAGGGCACATAATTAGCCCTAAATGAGCCCTAAATTCCGTAGAAGATGATAACTCGATTTGTCAAGCTTAACAAACCTCTTATCTTTCTATAAATAAACTTTTAATATAAAAAATTAAGATATTCAAATTGACGTTTTTGATTCAAATGAAGTTTTGTTAATTGTTTTAAAATCTTGTGAAAAATCTGAACAAATTCAAAATTAAGAAAATTGGGTTGGTTTTTCCTAATGTCAGAAATTTAATTTTTTCCCAAAACCATGCGAAATGCGATAAAAATTCAAGAGAAGGAAATGTTTTCCCTTGAAAAGTTCTACGACATTATCCTCTTGTATTTTTCGATATTTAGCTTCGTTTAAAAGATATTTTAAAAATATTAAATCTTTCTAAAAATGTGTTTAGTATACCACTCATTACTACATAACATGTGTGCCAACCTGAACTTGTTTACAAATAACACGCAAGTAGACATCGACCTTTTCATTACTTCGTTAGAGCCTTTTTGTAATGCAGTACAAGACTTTGTATCCCACACCGCAAACTAAAGTCAGAACCACTTGTTTTAACTGTAGATGAGATAATATTTTTTAAAAAACACTACAACTAAAATCTTAGATTTAAGGTCTATATATGTATAGCTCATAGTAGCTGTGTGATTGGTTTCTAGACTGTCGAGCTTAATAAAATTCAATTCAATTCAAATCATCTTAATTTTTTTATAAATAATATTTTTTGAAATAATTTTTGTAAATTTTTTTTTAATTCGAGAATAAGGAAAAGAATAAGCTATTTTTTTGAGAAACTAATATATTTTCAAATATTTTAAAAACTTTGAAAAATATCGAAAAACACGAGAGTTGCATTAAGATATTACAGGAACGAAAAAACAGGTTTCGGGAAAACATATTTAATTATACTTTCAAGAATTGCAATTTTATTATTGATGGTATATATGGGCATTCATACTCTCTGCAAAAAGTTAGTCCTACTCTCTATATGCAGTGAGTGTCTGTACACACCCACAGATGTCATAAATTACCGACAGGATATAAAAAATATTCGGCAGTCTTATTTTTCAACAAATAAAGGTATCACGTTGAAACGTGTAATTTTTCAAAATTTTCTTTTTTCAAAATTTTTTAAAGAATTAGACATAACAGCCATGCGTCATCATGTTTTCTATAATTTCCTTAATTTTCAATGTGATATCTTTATTTTTTTAAAAATAGGAGAGCCAAATTATATATTTATTTGTATTTATTTATTTATTAAAGAAAAGTATTAGTTTTTAAAAAAATGGTATGAAAATGTTAGGAGCTGGAGTCAAATATGTCACTTTTTGGTAGGTTAGGGATAGGCCCTACGTGTAAAAGCGTCCAACTTTGATAGCAATTATCTCAGCTCAGGGAAGGTCAGTTTTTTTCTAATTGTACAAATGTGTAAATAACACTCCAATGAACTTATATTTCAAGTTTCAGAAAATCCGTAAAAAAAAGTTTGTTCGTGCCCATAATACCTTCAAGGAGAAAAGCTAATTTTTCATGAACAAAATTTGAAATATATTAAAATTATTTATTTTTAAAAAAATTTTTTAGCAAGTTTTTTTTCTTACTTGTTACCAAATTTTAAAAAATAAGTCAATTTTAATGAATAACAGCTAACTTTCTCGGCAGAAAGATTCTCTACAATTTAACCTGATTCAATGTTAAAAAATAAACTTTTTAATGGCAAATTTCATTCAAAAATTTTTTTTCAAACAAATAGTTTTTAAACAATTAATTATATTTGATATTAATTTATTTACAATTATAATTTGGATGACGTCAAATTCTAGAGAATCTTTTTCTCGAAAAAAGCTACTATTCAGTAAAATTGTATCATTTCCGTGTGGAAAAATGGAGTTGGCCCACGTGGATTGCCCTCTTGCCCCGCGGGCCCCAACATGACAATCCAGCAGTGGCCCCACATGGAATCGACATGCTAATCCGTAAGAATTCCACGTGAATTTCCCTCATGGTTGCCCTCGTGGGACCATCATGGGGGCCCTCATGGTTGCCCTCATGACAAAAAATTAATTTTAATAACTAACAATTTACAAGTTCTTTTTGAATATATTTCAATAAATATATCCTTTTAGTGAATAAAAAGAAGAACAAAAATATTTAAAAAATAAAAAATTAAGAAAAAATCGGGACTACAAGCGGGACTTGAACTAGAGCGACAGCGTAGCAAAGTTGAACTTTTCCATGGGACCATATATCTTAGATGTTAAAATTTGTAAGCAGAAGGCAGAGACTCTGTGCGCACTTTATCCCTATTTTGCGAAATCAATTTTCTTCTTAATGACTGCACATTTGGATGAAATATTGTTACTCCACTACTCAGTGGACTATGTACTATAATAAGAACATTCATCAATTAATTATTGCTAGATATTTTAATCATTTACCCTTGAGGGCTGCCAAGCTGTGGCCACTGCGGGGGCCCTCGTGGATTATCTAAAATTTCTAAGTTGAACTTCGAAATCACTGTCATCAAATTTTTGTCAAAAACGTATTTTTTGTGAAAAATTCAAAGGTTAAAAAAATATTAACCTTTATGACTTAGAAATTTTAATTTTTAGCGGGGTCCTGACGTGGGCCAACAGTTCCAAGAGGGCTGATCAAGGCTTTTACCACACGGGTTTTTAAAAATTTCGTAAAAACCGATAAGAAAATAAGTTTAATCGAAAATATCATTTTTTAAATAAATAAGTTTTGTATATATCGAATTTTTTTCATTAAAAGTAATTTTTGATATCAGTTCGATTTTAGGAATTTTTAGGAATTACACCGTCAAGTTATCAGCACGTGAAAAGCAGGTAAATTATTGCGCAAGTGGGAAAAGACGTTGCACCTACGGCTAAGCGTAACCGTGGGGCAAAAGTCTTGGGTCGAGAATTGTAGATAGGAGCGAGAGAGGAACAAGTACACCTTTCACTCTCACTCCTATTTATGATTCTCGCTTAAAGGTTGCACTTTTCATCCATCTAATTCTGTATAAAATATTTTCAAGTAAATATGCCACAAAATTTGTAGGGTCACGTGCTTAGCATAACGTCTAAATTTGCGGCGCGCAATTTAAATTTGATATCGACTTTGAAACTTTAACAAATACACATTTAAATTTAACGAGATTATTAAAGAATTATGTTAGCATTGACGAAAAATAATTCTCTGCAGTTTCTTGTCCATGGATAGATGTAGATAACGCATATTTTTATAAACGTATTTATGAGAACGTACGTTCGATTGAATACGTTTGCCATCCAGCACACCGTCTAATTGGAAGTTCAAAAGTCGATTGCATTAACGGAGAGTGGTACAACTTTCAATTATTTATACAATTTTAATTAACAAATGCATAACTTTGTCAGTTTTCACTTCGGAGATTTCGTGTTTGGCCTAAAATAAAATAATATAATTTTGCTTTTGTCCTAATTCTGTAGAAAATATCCGTTGCACAGCTATTTTTAATTATTTAAACAATTTTAATTAACAAATAAGGCAAATGCACCTATTTGCGTCCGTGCTCCTATTTGCTTCCAAACCTGATTAAAAATAGTAAATTTAATGAATTTTTATACTTATTGATTTATGAGGAGTATTTATTTTATTCTATTAACAATACTCTACATGCGTGACCATTCAAATGTGTGTTTTATCGAAATTTAGAAATATAACACGAATTTCATTTTTCATATCGCGCGCTATAAGTGGCCATTTGTGTTCACTCGTGCGCAGAGAGCAAATTCTTAGTAGAGCGGACTCCGAAATTGACTGTCAGTTTTGTCGTTGTTGCGGATCGTGAGAAATAATTACCAGGTAAGTCAAGTGTCGTGTGCAATTCAGCTCAACAAGCTATTCGAAAATCTAATTTCATCACACAAATGGTCAGTGAATTATTTATTTTACACAATAGTTGCTAAGCAGAGCAATAATATTCTGATGTGCATGCGTGCGTCCGTATGTTTAAAGTATTCGAAATAATTGAACTGTCAGTGTATTTATGCTGAAAATTGTCGTAAGCGATGTAAAAAATATTAGTCTTTCGATATGCATTGCTTTTTTTCTGCGGTAAACCCTATAAAGTGACATAAGTTTGATCGAAATAATTCGAGTCTAGCATAAGCTTCGAAGATCGAACGCAAATAGGGCCCTACAAATTCTGTCCCTATTTTCGATCGAACGATTCATTATCAAGTTTCATCCATAACGGACACAAAATGGTGATGTCGCATCAAGTACCAGTTTGCGTCCTGACAAAAATAGGGGCAACAAGGTGGACGCAAATACTTTTTCAGGAGAAAGTGATATATAAACATACTATAAAGTTAGGTTCAAATTTATTTAAAAATTAACAATTTTAATTTAATCTTTCACATTAACAGATCTTACAAATTATGTACTAATTTTATACTAAACTTTTTCAGTGAATTGTTATCAAAAACAAATAAAAGAAAAATCATAATTACACTTGAAAAATATATAAACATCTATAATATCCATATTATTGTAAAATTAGAAGCAGTAATTAATGCTATTAAAGTTAACGATGTGTCAAGAGCAAAAATAAATATTAAGGAAGGTGATTATGTATTAAAAGTTGCATTAAATTATAACCATGAATATAAATTTTATATTCAGTTGATATTATTAACAAAGAAAAATTACATTTAATATTAGTATTAATATTTGATCACATTGTAAGTGATTTTAAATTAAAATTTAATGTAAATGTAGAATTAGGCTTATTTGTATAATGCATATCATTAATATTAAAGTAATGTTTAAAAACTATTGGTTTAAATTTAATTTTAAAATATGACTAAAAATTATAGAAAATATATGTTGTATATAATATTATTTTTTAAAAGAGAATGAAATCCCCCAAAAACACTATATGTGAAAAAAACTCTACCAAGTACATGAATTTAAGCTGCATTAATATTTTCTTAATTTAAATTAAGGGTAGTTAAATTGGTGAAAAAAAAACAAAAATTATCTGAAATCTGTAAAAATTCTCTAAAATATTGTATACTGTTTCGGAATCTTTTTAAAATCCTCTACACTCAGAAAAAAGTTTCTTTAAATCAAACAAAAAAATTTATTTGATATCATATTATTGAAAGACACAAATTTTTTGTTTCAATTAACAAAACATTTATTTCATTTTAATATATGAAA
>JBAGKK010013271.1:0-11918 GCA_037177015.1 Euceroptres primus
TTTTTCAACCGTAAGACCTCCCACAATACGATTGTTTAGTTTTGGGTAAAAAGGTTTGCGTAATGGATTACCTGTAACAGTAGTTTAAAGTGTTATTACATAATAATTAATAGCTAATAATTTATATAATGCTTGACAATTTTTTAAAAATACTGTATTTCTTCAATCTGATTGTCTGATTTTTTTGAATCAAGTATATGGGCCAATCTTTCCAAAAGCACACTTTTGCACGTTCTCAAACTTTTTACTGTTTACTATTGTCAAATTACTCAGTTTTATATACTATTTATATACCTTCGCCGTACTATATTATTACAAGTAATTCAGTCAGATCACAAGAGCAAAAAATAAACCTTTGAAATAGACTGAGCAATTCTTGCTGATAGGAATTTAAATTCTCCACTTCGAAACCACCACAATATATTTAAATTATTTTTAAAGCATTAATCGCTTGTTATTTTATTCTCAATTTGATTTTTGTCTAATGAACTAAAAATATCTGTATTTGACTTTTTGAGCGTTGAAGTAGTTTTACGAAGCTATTTCAATCCTCAGAAAGTCATTTAAAAATATTTTTAGTTCATTACAAAAAAATCAATATGAGAAGGAAATAAACAGGTAATTATTTCTTCCTTTAGTTTTCGGAGTGGATTTATTAACAAGAATCTGACTGAAGCATATTTAATATTATAATGCGGCAAAGATAATTTATAAAAAATTCAATAATTTGACAGTAAAAAGCAGTAAAATGTTTGCGAATGTAAAAAACTATGTTTTTTTTCGAGAATTACCTATATAATTAAGTTAATCAATAAAATTATTCAAAATTAAATGTCTATAAGTGATTTCTTAATTAGATAAGAAATTGATGTCTTTAATATTTTATTTATGTTTACGTTGATTAAATTACTTTAGTAATAATGGTACTGAAAACTTACCTAGGGCTAAAGCCAAAAGACCTAGAAACGAAAAGAACGTGACCTTAGCCATGGTTATAATTGTTATAACTGTTATAATTGCTACGAATTGATTTGAAATATATACTGTTCCATGCACGTGTAAAATTTAGAAATAATCTAATCAACAGTAGAAGGGGAAGGTGTTTTGATAGCTTTTAGTGATTACTGGATGAATTCATCTCCTTAATCGAAAGATGATGTCAGGAAATTAAGTACTAGGAAACGAATAAAATTATTTAATTTTAGTTGTTTCCTAGTAAAAAATGTAGTCACACCGAATTTCCACAAAAGTTTAATTTGTGAATTCGATGATTGATCCATTGGTCTAAAGACCTGATAAAAAGTGATTATTTCTTATGTTAGATTAGTGTTCTGGTACAACTGTTTGACATAGGCATCTCAGAAAAGGCGATTATTTCTTAGAATATCGCTTTAGTTTAAATTTTTGACACAGAAATTTAGAAATAGTGGAATTCAAGTGTAACAAAATTAATTCATCAAGTGAGATAAAAATTGAATGATAAATTCTAAATAATTAATTAAGAAGATATTTCACCATTCTTGCAAAAAATAAACTCCTCCCCCAATTGCTAATAAACAAATTAATTTTTGTATTTTCAACTTTTTGTTCCCCACAGAAAAAAACTTTTGTCTGTCATAAACATTATTAGGAAAAATAAATACATATGGACAAGGATAATTCAATAATTATACACTCGGCGATAGTTTGAACAAATGCCTTATTATATACGAAAATTACGTATATAATTGTCAATTGATAAATATGAAATTTAATGATTATTAATAACATCGCCAGCAACAACAGGACCACCAGAATCCCCCTGTATTAGGTGAAGTAAAAAATTCAAATTGGTTTTCTTTCACTAATATCAATATTCGAATAAAAAGGAGTTGGAATTTCCTAAGTTTATTTTCAGTAAACTCCAAAGAACTAGAAACTTTGAATACTTACGTAGCAAAGGCCTTGTCCTTCCGTTGTGAATATACAAAGATTGGTTTTTGTTACATAAGGCATCAAATAAGCACAAGATTTTCGATCATAAATTTTACTTGGTAAATATTGCAATACTTCTGGAGTTTCTCCTCCCTAAATGATAATATTCAATGATTGATTATTTATTTGCTGTAAGATGTATAGATAATCTAATTATTTACAAATGTGGTAATGTTAATTTTAAAATTAGCTGACCATTTCGTGAGTGCAAATTAAATGAAGACATTCATTAAAATACTTACTAAAGCTTAGCCGGACACATTAACTGGCAAATCCTTTATGTGCATATCTAACCCATTAGTCCCCAACGTTGCGTAAACGAAAAATTTTTCATTTTTGATTTTGTAGAATTTTTATGTGATAAACCTAAAATTCTGCAAAATAAATATGTGGGTAGAAAGTGGACTACTCCACATCTCGTGAGGGGTCTAAAAATTATCTTACACTCCATAGAAGCGCAGAAAACTAAAAAAAATTTTTTAAAATTTTATTGCAAAAATCGGTCAAAAAATGATCGTAGATTATCCCTGAATTTTTTTAGAATTTTTAGTCAACGGATTCTGGGTGCGGGCCTTAATGGGCTAATTTCGGAAGACCAATTTTTTTACATTATCAGAAAATGATATTGCATCGTTAAGTTGGATTAGAGATATTTCGTTATGTAAAAAATGATAGTCAGGATGCATAATCACTCTTCTAACTGTATGTTTTGTACCTTCTGATTCTGCATTAGTCATTTTTTTGACACCAACGACAACAAAAAATTAATCTTTTCATTTCTAAACAAAAAGTTAATTTTACTTTTAATTTTAGAGCTGAAACTGGATTCAATCGAGCTTAGAGTTTCTTGACACCTCTACTTTTAATTTATATATTTTGCAATAAAATTATTATTCCATAAATCATAATCAAATTGAAAAAGAAATAGCAATTTTAATAATTTGCAACTCTGATTTACTTACGTGAAATGTGGTGCTGTTAGAATCCACATTTCATTTAAGATAAACCCTCCGCAAAAATGACCATAAGTGTCTTGAAGAGACACTTGATATGGGAATTGACCTTTTTCAACCGTAAGACCTCCCACAATACGATTGTTTAGTTTTGGGTAAAAAGGTTTGCGTAATGGATTACCTGTAAAAGTAGTTTAAAGAGTTACTAAATAATAATTATTAACAATAAACTGGATAGGTTCCCGACCTGAATAATACGTAAAAATGATTAAATATTTGAATTAAACGAACTGGAGTAACTTTTTATAAGTAAAATTATCCAAAAGGGATTATGTCTTAATACGGTTTACCACTTATTTGCCGTTTTTGAATTAAAAAATAAAAATGTGTTTTCGACATGAAGACGTAACCTTTTACCTCAGATAATTTCTTCATTTTTACTGCCATAGGATTCTTTTACAACTGCTACTTTTGTTCCTTGTATTCATGGAACATTTGGCTTTAAAACTTTCCACAGAAACAGACTTTTAATTATCACAAACAACGTAATTAAGATTTTTTTTATTGGTAGTGTCATTTTCCCCGATCTGGATAATTCGTGAAAAAAACACTCAAAAGTTTTTCAAATGACCCGCGTATTTTGTTAACATAAAAGAACGATTTTAATAGATTTTTTCATAATTTGAAGTTGGCAGAAGTGGCTGTCATCATTTAACAGTAAATGCTGTAGAGATAACAGTAAATGCTGTAGAGATAATATCTGGTGTATTTTTTATAATATAATTAGAAATATTACTTTTATCAAGGCAATAAAATTTGAAAATAAAAGTGCTGAAATGCTATTTGACGAGATTAATTGAAATATCGATCAATTAACACCGTGAGTGCTGTGAAACATGATTATCCGGATCTTGGTCCCAAATCCTCATCTGGAGAAAAGTGCAATGGTTCAAAAGCAGACTTTTACACGTTCCCAAACTTTTTACTATTGTCAAATTACTCAATTTTTTATATTTATCTTCGCCATATTATAACATTACATGTACTTCAGTCAGATCACAAGAGGAGAAAAATAAAACTTTGAAATAGACTGAGAAACTCTTGCTGATAGGAATTTAAATTCTCCACTCCGAAAACACCACCACTCTTTACAATTTTACTTACAATTAAGTTGATTAAATTACTTCAGTAATAATATTAATGCAAACTTACCTATGGTAAGTTTGCAAGTCAAAAGGGTCAGAAACAAAAAGAACGTGAGCTTAGTCATTGTTGATTAACTGTTATATATAATACAAATTGATTCGTCTTATATACTGTTTCCATGCATTTGTAAAATTAGGAAATAATCTAATCAACAGTAGAAGGTATTTTGATAGTTTTTAGTTATCACGGAATGTACTTATCTCCCTAATCGAAAAATTAGGGAGGAAAAAAGGAGGAAATTATTAGGAAACGAATAAAATCAGATAAATTTAGTCCCACCGAATTCTGAAAAAAATTTTAATTGGTCACAAAAAATTGATACATTGAGCTAGAGATCTGATAAAAAATGACTATTTCTTCAAATGGTGTTGTAATACAATTCTTTGACAATAAATCTTTCTTTCTTAGAGAAAAAATTTAACTGAACGCACTAAAATATTAAATTTTGTTTAAGAATGGAAATTTCCAATTTGAATTTTGCAAAATATTTAACTTTGAAAGCTCTACTCTTCAAGACTGAATTTTATGTTATTTGTTTCTCTAAAATCATAGGAAAATGTTTAACAAAAGAAATGAGTCAATGTTAATTTAAATTCATAACTTTTGAAAATTAAACTTTTTGTGAATTATATAAAACTTCTATCCACAGATATCGTTATTATGAAAATAATTACAAATAATTATAATTACAAATAACTATAACTTTTTTCCTAGCAGAAACACTTTTAAATCTTGAAGTGTGTCAGACTTTACGACTTTTAAAAATTGAACTACTCAGACTTTACAATTTTTAAAAATTGAACGACTCAGACAAAAAAGCTGTAGATCATGTGCAAAAGAACGCCGTCAAATTTATAATATTAGCATGTTTTGTAATTGAAAAACAATATGATTCATCTGCTCAACAAGTATATAATGTGATTTTAAAAATGATATTTTCTAAAATTTAATTGAATATATCGAATATAATACTGAATATTCAGTTCCACAAAATTTATTTAGGATGGATAGATTCTGAAAGGAATTTGCGTTTATTACCACTAAATGTTCGTCTGGTAAAAGACGGATTTATGGGTCGCAATTTCTTTCAAGCGAAAACGGTGCACCTTACAGAATAGTGAAGAGGATAGGTTTTGCACGTTAAAACGCCTCGTGATATGTTGAATAATAATAAAAGTGCAGAAAGCGAGCTCTATCATATTGCCATTTTTGTGACGTACTTTGAAAGTCTACGACCGATTGCGTGCTCAACATTTCGATAAAAATTTCTGATTTTTGCATTATAAGTCCAGGTAGGTACCACTCATGCGATCGCATATAATGATAATGATAACGAGGGTGGGTGATTCGTCTTCGTTATTGGCGAGTCGCGAGGGTTGCACTAGGACATAAATAAATTCTGCGTGACTTGTATTGCACTCTAAAGATGAAAGTAAATCATTGCATAAGAGAATGACGGAGGGACTTTGTCGAGAATTAATTACAAAAAGGGTGTAATATAACTTCTACTTAGTTTTGTCGTGCAAATAATGTGAGCGATGAAATAATACGACGAGAGAAACGTGATTAATCAGGTTGTTCGTTCGAATAATGAACGGTTTTCACTTCAGAAATGCTGCAGTTCCTAGAGAAATGCTGCGCCTGTTGATAATGGCAGTATTATAGTTGTGAGCCACAAGGAGAGCCAGAGTAGTCACGTTTAAACACAGTTCAAAGGCAAAACAGTCAATATAACACGTGCATGTTGTTTGTTGCTAATCAACCAGAAAAAGCTGTAATTAAGTTTAAATTGCAATTAATGAGAAGAAAGTTAGTGAACTCTCCTCTGGGAAATCTACATTCAATTTACCACGAAACAATGAGCAGTTGGCGTAAATGAATTGTCTGCACTTTTTGTCGTGATTTACTAGTTGCATAAAACAGAGCACCTTGCACAATTAATGATCACTTTAAACCATTGCGCAATTTGCAAGACACAAAACCTTACTGATATGTAAAAAATGCCCAAAATATAATTAAAATTCATATTTTCGTTTCAAAGTATTTTTCTTTCAGGAAAAGTATCAACAGTTAATGTTAATTTACATTTATGCTAATTTAAAGTTTAAATTCAAGGTATCATTTTAATCTGCAGCAAAATGAGAAATAGAAAAATGAAAGAAAATAGAATGAATGATCCACTTCAGATAAAAATAATATTGCTGCAGATTAAAATAATATTCCACGATTTACTATGTTTTAATAAAATATCACAATAAGAAAAATAAAAAATAACTATAGTTTCTAGAAAAAAAATATTTTTAGAAGATGAAATATAATCACTATTAATACAATATAGTCAAGAACAACGAAAATGGAATGAAGAAAAGTATTCAAAAGTTAACATGCAGATTTCTCTTATGAAATGGGTGACAATGGTACAATCAAACTTTTTTCTGATCAAACAAATGTTTTTGTTAATATAAACCAATTTTCATATCGAATCAAGGAATAGAGGTTGAAAAACGTTTTTTTTTTTACTTGAAAATAGGTTTTCTCTGAATGCAATATTATAGCAATTCGAGAACTGGCAGAAGACTAAAATCTAAAACTTAAAACCAATGGTAGATAAAATTTGAAGACTCAGAAGGAAGATATTTCCATGTGGTATACGCAGGCGTTTTATGGGATTGCATAGAATCATGTAAACAATGAAAATTAAGTGAAACTGCTTCGAATTAATCGAGTTTGTACGCCGAATTGCAATTGCAATTTATTTCACAAAGCTAGCTCCGAGTAGTTACGGGATTTTCCGTCAGGCAGTTGTACACCGCACGAATAATGTGGCAGTAGTAACGGACGATGCGGGTAGGACAAGGTAGAGGCAGTCTCGCCAAAAGCAACAGCAATGCAAGAATACGACTTAATTGTTTGTATTTGCATTTTGTCATTGTCCGCATAATGTTTAACCATGGATCATATTAATATTATTAAAAAACAGAATTCAATTTAAAAAAAAATTGTACAATTTTCAGAAACTCTAGAATTGTTTATCATTCTGTGGGATAACAAGAAATTGTAAAAAGTATTTCTAAAATGTTGAGGTACTAAAGTAATATTACAGAAATCAATAAGACATTTTACATAATTTTTGCCTTTAAACATGCAAGTATTTTTCTATTGAAAAAGAACTTGAAAAGATCTTTAATTTTCAAAGTTCGAAAAATTATTTTAAGAGCTATCAGTGAATCAAATTAAATTCTCAGTGTATTTTTTACATGTATTCACCCTAAAAAATATCTAGTAATAAAAAAGTACGAGCATGAAAGGGTTAAGAACAAAACTTTGGTTTTCACATAACAAAATGATTCAATTCCAGGTCAAAATTATGAATTGTTCTCGAGATAAAAATACGATTTTCGTATGATTTTGAATGAAAAAAGTGGTGTAAATTTTATTCAAATTTTGTTCCTTTGAACCAAACTCATTCCTGTATTCTTTATATCAATAACTGTGACAAATGATCCTACAACAGACACTCAGTATTGTTGGCTGTGACATGAAATAAAATACTCAATGTCGGAATTTTTCTGACATACATGCCAACACTTGTTTCTGGAGAAAACAATGGTGTGTCCATTGTCTATAAAAGAAAGAAAACGATGGTAGAAATTCGTTTTGTACACTCGCTCTCAGATCACTTTTTTCACGTGGGTGTCGACGTGGAAGACGAGGATGTCTCGACTGAAACAGACGGCCAAGAGGCGGTCTTCTCTGACTGGAATCCAGCCAGGAGGCAAAAGCGAGACTCAACCTCGTAACCTTAGACTTTGCCTTCACCACAGAATCTGTAGATAGTGTAAGTCGTGCAGAGAGAGTATCATCCTACCAGGTTTGCGATCCTGTATATTTTGCTAGAGTGAATCCTCGGGCATTAGATATTCGCGTAACACAGAATTTATCCACTTTAAATCAAAACCAGCAATCTTTATCTGAATGAAGTCCAAGAATCGTTGAAATTTCGTCAGCTGACACAAAATTTATTCCCTCACATTAAAAAACCAAAAATCAGAAAATGGGTCAGCAATGAAAATAAGTTGAATGAAAGTAAAATGTTTTTTTTCAAGTTATGGATTGATGAATCAAAATTCAAAATACGTAAAACCGGTGAGCAAAAATTTTAAGTATTAATTGAGGTATTGAATGTTATATTTAAAATGTCAGTAAAAATGAACCCAACTTTTTTCTGTGAAACAAGGTATGTTGTTATGCAAATTAGGAAGATCTTTTTAGAAGAGAGACTTTTTTGTAAGAGAGCAGAAAATGTTTGCGTTCTGTTAATTCGAGATACTTGACAAAACGGTGATAGTTATCTTAAAGTTCTATTCTTTCTGTGTAATTTGAAGAAAAAGAAAATCTACTACGATGCATTGTTTAGGAGATATGATTGTTGTTTTAAGCAATAGCTAAGCAGGTTAAACGTTTCTATATACTTTTAACCTACATAGTGAGGTCAGATTTTTAAACAGTATTCGATTTTAACATTAGAATAACTTTCAAGCCTGAGAAAATGATTTTCGTTTTATAAGTGTACGGAAATTGAATAGAAATTCTTTTACATATAAATATTTTAAATTAAATAATGTAATAAAAAACAGTATTAAATAGAGAATTTATGATTATCTCGAAAAAAGCAAAATTTCTGTATATTCTAGAGAAAAAGAGGCGATTCTTGAACTCCTAAAAGCAGGCAGGATGCAAACAATGCATAATTTGCAGAATATACCGTACATACATATTAATTTAATTCTCAGCACACATTTTTATAAAAATAACATCACTATTATAAACTCAATTTACTTTGAAAGGAAGGCAATGATGCATGAATTGAATTAAAACATTTGTATTAACAAAAAAATGTGTGTCACATTTCTTATTTCTGTAAGTTTGGAAACTTCCCCGATTGAGCATGCTCATTTATAATGAAAATTACCTCCCCTCCTATTTTAAAAAATGCATAACGCCCTAGTATCAATAAATAAATAATTCCTAAGATTTTTGTACAATTGTTACATAAACTTTTCCATTAATCTTAACAGAGCTCTTGAAAACAACAAAAATATATTAAAATTTGATAATTTACACTTAGAATTTTTGTTTGCGAATTGAAGAAAGTCGGCGAGGCGAAAAATTTGGTGAATCCAGCATAAGATCCACCTTTATTTAATTAAAGATTCAACTATATTCTGTTTATGAAATCGTTTACGTGTCATCATTTTATTTTTATTAACATTTATTATTAGTATTTTTAATATTTTTAAAAAATTATTATTAAATTACCACTTAATATTATTAAAGTCAGTCAATAGTTTTACTGCTTAAATTGAAGAAAAAAGACTACAACTGGAGCTATAAACTTTTTATCACTATAAACTTGATAACGGAATCAACAAAAACATAATTGATATTCGTAGAAAGAATATAGTGTTTAATTTCAATCTAAACATTTTTTTTCTATTATTAAGAGACAGCTTCTTTTAAATCTGAATTAGTTGAAATTGACTGATAAATGATGAATTCCGTAACTGACTTTTTGTTTTTTATACCAATTGATAAAAGGAATTGATCTTCAGCGAAAACTGATTGATTTATATAGTAAAATTTCATTAATCTCACATGCAAAAGTTAATCAAATTTCAGGAAGTAAATTTCTAATAATTGTTAGTGACATCTGACTAAAAAAAAAGATCAATTTATTATGACTAAAATTTGAGAAACTTTTTCTGTTACAAATTAAGGAAATTTACTAAGAATTCAGTAAATTGAATGCAGATATATATTAATAAAACACAATTTCAGAAATTAGTGCACAGTACCTGAAACTTCAATGTAGCTTACATTAAACAGGATCATGTGGGAGTGGGGGTAACGTATAAAAACTTATTACTCGTAATTACCACTTTTGAAAATATTATCTCTATAATTAATTAATGCATATTCTAAAAAGCAAATATATATATATATACTTTACCGGGAAAAATTTGAAGTCATAGAAAATATCATTTTTAATAACAATTACTGTATGTTGAAGTTTCACGCAGTTTTTAAAAACTTTATTTTTCAAAAGTCATCGGATTTTAATGATTTATTTAGTGTATGCAATTATCTAAGATTTTTTCACATGCATAATTAAAGAAAATAATAACTTAAAAGTACAGCTATTTGTTTAATCTCATATTATAAACAAATAGCTATATTTTTAAGACTAATTGTTCTTTAAATTATTCCTGTAGTGAAGTCTTAAATAATTGCATGAACTAAATAAATTATTAAACTCCAATGATTGTTGAAAAATAAAGTTTTAAAAATTGCGTAAACTTCAACCTAAATTTAAAAATGATATTTTCTATAAATTCAAATTTTTTTCACTGTTAGAAAAAACTTTAATTACTTTAGTTGAAGTTTTTTACAAAGACCGCAACTGAAACAATTTTCATCCAAAAGTAATTGAATTTTCAACTAAAATTTTTAAATAAAGTAATTGAATTTTCAACCAAAAGTAAATGACTTTTTAACCACAGTAACTGAAATTCCAACCACAGTAAATGAATTTTCAATCACAGTATACAATAATATATATTTGCTTTTTAAAATATACATTGACTAATAAAATAAAAAATGTGGTAGATTTAAAATTATTTATTTAAAAAATTTTATTTTTAACAGAACTTTTTTTCTTATCGCTTTTTACCGAATTTTTAAAAAGGATACAATTTTAATCAATAACAGCTTATTTTCTCGAGCAAAAGATTCTCTACAACTTGAACTTATTCAATTTTTGAATATAAATAAATAAGTATCAAATAAAGTTATTTAGTTATAAAGTTTTTTGTTTGAAAAATTATTTTTTTATGATTTCAGTCATTATAAAATTTATTTTTTAAAATTTGATCGTGTCAAGTTGTAAAGATTCTTTTTCCGGAGAAAATAAACTATTTATTAAAATAGATTTATTTGTAAAAATGTGGTAAGAAGCGAGAAGAAAAAAGATTCGGTAAAAAAGTTTAAAAAAAAAATAATTTTTGTATGTTACAAAGTTTTTTAATGAAAAATAAGCTTTTCTCTTTTAAACAGTACCATTAATAATAATATTTTAATTCTTGAAAGTATAATGAAATAAGTTTTCCCGTTTCTCGTGCCCATAATACCTTAATTGAAAAATTTAAAGGGTTACTCCTACTTGTAAGTCCACAAAAAATCAATCTCTTTGGATGTTTTTTGGAAAAAACGTGTGCATATTTTTTATACCAGTTTCTTTGCTAAATAAAGTAATATTTAAAAACTATTTCGCATAATTTTTATGCAAAAATAATTATTTATTAACAAATTATAGTCGATGCCGAGGAATACCTTTTTAAAAAATATGTTTTGCGGTGAGCCCTGCTGCTTGGAACTGGATTATCTAAAATCAAAAATCAAAAATAATTTAGTTAATATATTAGTTTATCTAGTCTTTAATCGAAGCATTTGAGACAAAATGGCGGACGTTGAAGGTGAAGTGACCGATTTTCAAAATCACACTCTTCACTTTCAACTTCCATTTTGTCCCAAATTAATTTTGTCTCAAATTCTTCGATTAAAGACTATATTAACTAAATTATTTTCGATTTTTGATTTTAGATGATTCAGTTCCAAGCAGCAGTGCTCACCGCAAAATATATTTTTTAAAAAAGCATTTCTCGGCTTAACTTGTTAATAATTGATTATTTTTGCATAAAAATTATGCGTAATAGTCTTTAAATATTA
>JBAGKK010013282.1:0-11917 GCA_037177015.1 Euceroptres primus
AAAGTACCAAAAGGAGAGAAATTGAATTGAATAAGGAGCACGACCAGGCTCAGACCGCGGAGAGTGGGGGGTAAGGAGCAACACCAAAATGACGACACCACACTTTCGAGCAACAATTAAAATTTAATTAAAACTTCATGGTAATTAATACGGAATTTCCCGAACCGAATAACGCGAGAATTTACAGTTGAGTCGAGTACAATTCGCTCAATGTGGCGTCTCGCCACGCCACCATAACCTGAACGTAGGTCGAGAACGACCCCGTCAAAGGCAGAATTAACATCAACATCAGAATCAAATAATAATCACTGACTCGAAATTACTGTTCTTAAGAAGCTTAGAATTGACGACAATTAACTTTGCTAGATGACCAGACTAGAAGCGCGGGTGGGTTTGCAACGCAAACCCCGCTTTAGGAGCGTGTCGGAATTATTTGCTTTTACAAGATATTTATAGACCATGGCAATCAGTACCTGAGTCACAGATTCGGCGACCTCCCTGGAGCACCCACGGCCGCAGCTATTCATCGTAGACGTGGAACGCCACCGGGATAAAATAGATGGAAGAAACTTGCTCAGCTATCACGCTCTAGACTCGAATGGCGACGATCTCCACGTTGCGCAACGACGTTCGCTTCCCTAGCTACCGCAGCGCTCGGTGTGTTCGTCTACTGCACCACCCGCTACCCCGCGCAAGATACAAAGTTGATGATCCGTAGACGGTACAATGTCGTGCGTAGGTAACGCCGGTACCCAGTGTGCTGAGACTGCGGCAGTCCTAAGCTGTATCGTTAGCTCGCCGATCGGTCGAAATCGCGAAACACCGCCGGACTTCAAAGCATTATCACCCACGCTCTTGAACACCACGGGAATCACTTCCATGATGTATACGTGGGTGATTATTCCAACGGAGAACCAATGTGTCCCCCTGCAGCATTCCACCAGGTGACGTCCTTAGTGCCGCGATGTTTAGGTAGCCGTTGACTCCCACCAACTGAGCATCAGCTGTTGTCCTAATGAGGATCAACTACCCTCATTTGAAATGGTCATGAAAATAAGAACATCGAGTCAGTGAGTTAACAAACAGTATAATTCTGACTCTGGTTGGTACGAGACGAAAACTTGGAAACCTAACCTCACTGGATTTACCATAGGGCAATGCCCACAGGTGATTTATACAATTTATTTATATTATAATAAACAAAAAGAAATGTGTCAGTTGACAGGTCCACTGGGTACAATCACCCGACCTGTTATACGTTACATATTCATAATATGTAACGCCGGCAATAAATACGGCGTTAAAACTCCCTCCGGCCAAGAGGAGGCCCAGGGGGGGGGGGCACCCAAGGATCTGGCTGCCATGATTTAATAATAAAGAAAACTAAGGAGGTCTCTCGGCTACTCGTCCAGCCATCCAGATCAGAATTCATAAATTGACAATAAAAAAAAAAAAAAAAATTCAAATTTTACGTGACTATGTGTCACCACCGACACTAATTAAGGTCAGTGATACGCTTCGACTGCAGCAACTATGCTCGTCGGATTTCCTAGCTTCCTTCTACTTAAAGTATAACTCGCTAAGGACTAATTCAACAACCCATTTAGGATTGGCTAATTACCTGATTTCAAATTTTCGTAAATCGTTCCCGCTAGGACTAAAGGACCGGAAATAGAAAGTGTCACTTGAGAAAAATGAATAGAATTTATTTTGTCGGGGTATTACTAACCACCCCCCCCCTCCAGACTAAGGGTTACAACGCAAGAAAAGAAAAGAAAGGGGTTATTTACAGGGAGAATGATAGACAAAGTCAAGTTAGCTAGTACAGCTCCGACCGGTCGGAGCCTATGTCCGATCATGTAATCGAATTAGAAACTTACATTTCGAACAGCGAACAACTAACAGCGCGAGTTGACCTCGCGAGAATTAAGTTACAAGTACGCAACGAGAATTCAAATTTTCACACGAGGGAGGAACGACCCAAAAAAAATTCTGAGATGAATTTCTGGGTGGTCAAGAGAAACGACAGGTTGTATCGGTGCGGTGGTACGCTCGAGTTTTGTCTATCGGGAGAATGAACGAGTCCGAAGAGATCCGCGTTCAAGAACTTTAAGCTCCGACTCCGAGTGGGGCTCATTAATTTCCTGGCCCCAATTGAGCTCAGAGAGAGCGTCATCATCGACATCAGCAGCTTCTGAAGGTTCATCAGGGTTGGAATCCGAATCCAAGCCCCTGATTTCGAACATGTCACGGTCAATCGCAGCTTCACGCTCCGGGTCAATGGGATCATCATCCTCTCCGTCAATATACCTCTGAAGGTGGCATGATATCTCCCAGCCAACCAACTGTACGGAGATGCTAACTTGTAGATGTTAGGCGCGAAGACCTTAGTGACAATGAACGGACCTGAAAAGGGGGGAGCCAATTTTCCGGATATGTTCCCCTGCTTACTAGAAAGAATATGCGATGGTTTCTTAACCTTATTTCCCACCTTGAATTGCAGGTCACGATGGCGAAGATTACACAGCCACACAAAAAAAAGTCTTCTACTTTTGACGAGACACATGTATTCCTATGTATTTTGATCCGCTGAATCCGAATCTAAGGTCAAAATAGTACCTTTCACGATTGGTTTTCGACATAACCTCAAAAAATCGTATTTTGGAGTATATGATGGAAAAACACGTTTTTTTAATTCCTTTTATTTTATTTATTATTTTATTTTAATTCCTTTTAATTCCAAAAATAGAGCCAGATTAGTTAAATAACTGACATATGACAGTGGCATATGACTTGCTATGACATAACCTCGAAAAATTTTTTTCAGCTGCAACTTGTAATCCAGCATTGCATTTTTATGGATTTTGAACTGCAGAACCCAATTTTTAAGCCAAATCGGCATAGTAACGAACAAATCTGTTACATTATTCCAAGAACATACTGTATCACAACAATCTGCTCTTAGAGAAGTCTTTCTCATCACATTTATCGTAAGTAAGCTTACTGTGTTTCTTCTGAACTAAGAGTTCTGAGCCTCTTGTGTAATGATTCAATCATAAATCTTCGGACTAGAGTGTCCATCCATTTGCATCCATTGAATTCACTTAAATATTAAGTGTCAATACCTGCTACTACGCTAGGTACTGGAAGTGATGACAACTGCTCTAGAAAGAGATGTGTAGAATGATTCACCTTCCAGCCCAGTCAGTAACGAAGCCAGCGAAGGCGCGCTGCACTGAAGAGGGACGTTAGGGTGTGAGAATGAAGCTGTAGCAGCGCTCAGACAATTTTGTTTTAAGTTCACGTTCCAGATTTTCTAGTTATATCACTGAACTTATACTATATATGAATTCAGCAGCTTGAAATCTATAATAAAACCATTTTTAATCATTATATACTCCAAAATACGGTTTTTTGAGGTTATGTCGAAAACCAATCGTGAAAGGTGCTATTTTGACCTCAGATTCGGATTCAGCGGATCAAAATACATAGGACTTTTTTTTGTGTGGCTGTGTTATAGTACTTGGCCTGCTTAATAAAGGCCTTGTCCTGGTACTGTGACACTATATCGCGGATATGTCACATTCGTGACATTTGAGTTGTCCAGACTTTTAAGTCTGCTCCAGGCAATTTCATTCCCCCCTCCTCAAGACTGCGAAAGGAGTTTCGCGGACGCGGCTCCCCCCTAAAATTTAAGATAGCAGGAGTTACGCAATTAGTGCTATGAAGGGATGTGTTGTAAGCGAAACGAAATTCGTTTATGTGCACATCCCAATTTCTATGATTCTGACCAGTAAAAGACCGGATCATAGTTTTGAGCACCCTGTCAGTCCGCTCGACTGGGTTCGCTTGAGGGTGATAGAGATGAGAGAAAGATCGTTGGATTCTGAAAGCTGCGGCTAATTGATTCACGGCATTATTATTATATTCCGTGCCGCTGTCAGAGTGTAGAACTTCCGGAGTTCCCCAACGAGTGATCACGTTGTCCAGGAATGACTTAATGATCGAATCTGCGTCAGCAACCTTAAGAGGAGCCAACTCGATCAATTTAGTGAAAATGTCCTGGAACACAACTAGGTATTCGAAACCTCGTTTGCTTCAAGGGAACGGACCCATTACATCCGTTGCCACCACGGTCCATGGTTCTTGGACGATTCTTTGAGTCATTAACCCTCTAGGCTGAGCCTGTTCGGGTTTATTCAATTGACAAGTTGTGCAATTTCGAACAAATACCTCAACATCTTTCAGCATCCCAGGCCAATGATACCTTATGGCCGCATGATCGTACGTTTTCTTACTACCAAAATGGCCAGCCTGGGGGGTGTTATGCACCTCTTCTATTATGGGCGCCTGAAGATCTTTAGGAACAACGAGCTTCCACGCATCTTGGTCATCAATGATATCTTCCAGAAGTGGATTTGGCCGGAATCTACCGGACAGAATTGTGGGACCACTTACAAAACTCATATTAAAAACATGCGTCTAAAAGTTCTATTTGAAGTTTTTTTCGATAAAAATAGTCCGAGATAGCGTGTCAGAAAGACGACGTAATTTCCGTTTTTGGCAAATTTTCATTCTTTAACTTCAACCCGCTGCATTTTTTAGGGAAGTGATTGGAAAACTTCCCTCAACTAAAGTCTGGAATCTCAGCTTTAAAATGAGACTAAGAACAATTAAAAATCTTTATTGGTTTCCTAGGACTTAATTTGCTGAGCCGTGCGCAAGACAAAAATGGCTCGGTCCGCAGCCAACCGCAGCCTTCTGTCTATATTTCACATGCAATAACAAAGAATAGATGATGGACTCGCCGCTCGACCGAGAAATTTTTGTTTTGTGCACGGCTGAACAAATTAAGTCCTGACTCGGAAACCAATAAAGATCTTTGATTGTTCTTAGTTTCATTTCAGACTTTAATTTAGCGAAGTTTTTTTAATTCAGCGAAATTTTTCCAATCACTTCTCTGAAAAATGCAGCGGGTTCAAGTTAAAGAATGAAAATTTACCAAGAACGGAAATTGCGTCTTGTTTCTAAAACGCTACCTTTTTAGATACAAAATTTAATAAGCTTTCGGTTGTTTTTTTAAGAAATCTCAATACCTTTATTTCTTGATGAGATATCCACCAAGAAAGACAGGCATGTTTTATTACGATTTTTGTAAGTGATCCCACAATTCTGACCGGTAGTGTACATATATGTATGGTTTAAATAAATTTTATAACAAAATTAAATAAATAAACATATAATTAAATAAAAAGCAAAACAAATTATTTAAAAAGTGCAGGCAGCGAGAGTCGAGCACACAATCTCTCGCCTGTGAGGGGAGTACACTACCACCTGAGCTACCTGGGCAGTTGAAAGACGTTTTCATCCCGGCTATTTAAGCCGCCTATAATTTTTCAAACCCGTTTTTCTCGAAATTAGCGAAAAAGCGAATCGAATTGCTTTGACAAATTAAAACTTCGATAATGGCCTATCATCAGGGAAAATATAAATCCAAACAAAAAACTACACGTCTGAGCATCCCCTTGTGAAATTTACAGGGATTATAAATTATGGTGTTTGAAGATAAAGTTAAATATTGTTATTAAAAGAAAACTTATGTTAATTTCTTTTCGAGACGTAGCAAAAGTCATGTATAACTTGTATAACTTCGGGAGTCCAACGAATTTCGAGCAAGGAAAAAGTGTCCACGACAAAATTGTTTATTAAGGTGTAAATAAGTTTTCTGAAACGTTTTAGCTCAATCGCATGAATGGTTAAAGAGTTTTTAATGTTTTAATTCGCAAGCGGCTGGCCTCGTCATGCCTTCTCTGGCTAAAGCCAGAATCTCATCAGATGTGACTCAAAGTTCACTAAATATAAAAAAATAATCAAGTAAATAAATTCAAATATTAAATAACATAAAATTATAGCAAACAGTTAATATTTAATAATGTTGAATAACTTAATAATTAAGTGTTTATTAGGGTGGCTCAAAAATGACAAAGCTTTAAAAATGCAATGGGCTACTGGAAATTCTTGTTCCTTTTTGAAAAAAAAGAAAATCCGTATAAAAATTTCAATCCAATCTGATGACACCCTGCACTCCCTCATCAAGGTCGAAGATAAAACACTAAATATCTCGGTTTTTTTCGTGCCTACAAAAGAATGTTCAGCAAAACATTATCCTAATTTTTTCCGGAAAATTTATTGCTGTTGTATATACTTTCATATAAACAAATTTTTAATGCCATTTATTAAAATTATTTACTTTCTCTTCCTATAATTATGACTTGTAGAGTTACTAGGTATGTAGATATTTTAGAATCGAATTCATTGGTATGTTATAAATTGTTTTTCTGTTATTTTAATAATTATTTATCATTTATAATAATTATGTATTTATTATATTATTATATATTTATTATATAAATATATAATATTATTATTATTAATGTTATTAATATATTAATGTTATTATTATATATTTATGTATTATTGTTTTTTTATAAAGGAAGCCTTGTAACAATGAAAATTTTCGAATCTCATTTTTTAACATTTCTCGACCTAATTCGATCTCAAGAATCTGAAAATGAGGTTTTTAAAAAATGTAGGTAGCTGTGTGTGTGTGTCTGTGTGTGCGTGTGTCAATATTGTCTTTTTAATGATAACTTGCAAACGACTTGAGCTAGGGCCATGAAATTTGTAGGAATTATAGTTTTAAATAATGCCCATAATTCATTAGGTTTTGAGCTGGAACAGATAAGTAGAAACATTTTTTTTCGACTTTACATTTCTCTTAAAAATCGTGTTAGATGTTATATAAAATTAAAATTATTTTTACGTTTGTATCAGAGAAAGTTTTTCAATATTGGAACTATAACAATATTCTAAGTACCAAATTTATTCCTTTTGACGTGAAGAAACGATTGACCTATTTTAAAAACTTTTATAACTAACTATATTTATAATAGATAAGTAAAAATTTTTTTTACGTTTATGTCTCGAAATTTTTTTTATAATGATTAGATAAACAGAAAAACATTTTATACAGTACCAATTAATTCGTTTGTAAAATATCGACATGACTAGTAACCCTAAAAGTAATAAATTATGAAGAGAAAGTAAATAATGTTAAAAAGTGGCACTAAAAATTTGTTTCTATAAAATTATACAACATTATTAAATTTGTCTTAAAAAATTAGAACAATATTTGGCTAAAAATTTTTTTGTAAACACGAAAACAACAGAGATATTTAGTGTTTAACCTTCGACCTCGATGAAGGAGTGCAGGGTGTCATCGGATTGGATTAAAATTTTTTACGGATTTTCTTTTTTTTTCAAAAGGGAACAAGAATTTCCAATAGCCCGTTGTCTTTTTAAAACTTTTTCATTTCTGAACCAGCCTAATGTTTATACTGTTTACTATAATGCACTATAAAAAATCCACTGTAATATGTATTTTTATGTCCACTGATTCACGTAGTAATATTACACTTTTAGAGCAAAATTCATACAAATAACGTTGGGATTTCACAAGATTTGTATGAATTTTACACTTAAAGTGTAATATTACCTCGTGAATCAGTGGAAATAAAGATGCATATTACAACGGATTTTTACAGTGTGTTTAATAATTAAAACAGTATTAAATTCTCAAAATTATACTTTATTGTGAATATTTGTACATATAAATGAGAAGTTTTAATTTAAATGATGTAAGAAAATGAGTCTTCACATTCGCAAGATACGGTTTATAGAAATTTGAATTAACTGACTTCCATAATAAACGTTTATAATTTACCAAAACCAGTATTTTGCTGTAATAGGGTCTGTAATAAGGCCGGAAAATTCTGCATATTTTATAATAGGAACAGTACAATAAATCATAAATGTGAAAAGTAATTTGCTATTTATATTCAGTATATTTTGTAGTATCACACGAGGCACAAAAAAATATTCAGATATTTTTTCATATTTTTTAATCAAACTTTTTTGATAATCAGTCGCCGTGTTTACGCCCTTTGAGCTTGTACGCAGTGTTTTGTCTTAGAGATTAGTACATTTAAAAAGTGGAAAACTCAAAGTTTTTAAAATTCTGCTTAATTTAAATTTACGTACCATATTTTGGATGATTTTTAATGTTTCCGAACTTAGAAGCAGAATCTTTAGTCGGAACCAGAGATCTGACAACTTCCCAGTGGTTCTGAATTGGATTCTTGCGGACAAATCGGTCTACAGGTCACAATGTTTATCCGATTTAGACTTTTTTAAAAAAAAGATTCAAGCTGAAGAAATTTCCCCAGTGATCCCTCGAGGCCGATTTTTGATTTTTGTAAAATTCTATGTAAACAACAAAAGTAGAAAAAATGTTTTCAGAAAAATCATTATTTTAACCGGGAAAAGATGATTTGTGTTGGCAATTGAAGTACATAAATAATCGATTTATTACCTAACTTAAAGAAGATGGCTCGAATACGGCAAAGGGCTCGAATATGGCACACCTGGATTTCTGTCAAACTAAAACGTGTACTCTGTTGGTAATAGCGGGAGCTGAATGCTCTTCAGTGTGGTAGAAAATACTGTCAGTTTCATTGTTCCATGTGCATTCAAAAAAGCGTGACCATAAAAAATATAAAAACTGGTGTCCTCGAGTTCATTTCAGGTAAGCCTTAAATGTCCATTTATTACCTTGTGAATGGAGTTTTGTAAATAAATGTTGCATGTACACTTTTTGTACATGCACAATTTCTGACTGTCAGGTTAGTAGAATAGGATACAGTATGGTTATTAGAGTACAGTATGGCACAGTATTGAGACGCTTCTCTTTAGAGGTTATGTTTTTTAGACATGAATATTTTGTAGGTAGTGGCTCGAATAAGGCACACTTTTCTGGAGTAAAATTTTTTTTTTTTTTAGACCAGAAAATTTTTTTAGATCAGAAAATCAATTATTCAACTTTCTAAATGTTAAAAAGAATGGGTTCATGTATTCATATACGTGTGCGTGCGCATGTATATGCTTTTTTAGTATGGATTCATATATTACTAACAACGATGACTAAAATTCGTCCTTTTACAGCTTTCAGGATGTCGAATTGGATGTACCGAATGGGACCTCATGTATGTATCTATGTGTACGTACGTGAATGTGACCGTATGTGTGTCTATGTGTGTGTGAACTACAAGCATTTATTAATTATAATTGTAATTTTACAGGATGTCATGGAGGCAAAGTCCTACGGCTTAACAAGAAAAGATTTGCAGAGCGTAGCCTACCAATTCGCTGAAAGAAATAAAATAAAGCATCCTTTCAATAATGAGGAAAGATATGCAGGAAGAATGTAGGTTGAAAGATTTATGAATCGTCATAAAGCCGAATTGTCCCTTCGCAAGTTAACTGGAACCTCATTCGCACGGGCTGGCTTCTTGCTTCCCGAGGGAGAACGTGAATATATTCTTCGACAATCTGGATGCGGAATACGAGAAGTACAGATTCCCGATTGATCGAATTTTTAACGCAAATGATAGGGATAACAGGGATAACTGTGATCCAATCAAAAACTCCCCAGGTAAGGTAAAATTATAATTGAAAATATGTTGAAGTTACAATTTTTGAAATTGTAATATGTAAATGTAGAGATATTGAAACAGTAGGAAAACTATTGCATAACAATAGATGTATGAATTAATTTTATCTACTTTGTGTTTCAGGGAAACGACAAGTCGGCGCTCTAACGGCTGCGGAAAGAGGAAAATTAATCACAATCATGTGTATAAGTGCTTCTGGAAGAGCTCCAGCTGGTGAGATTAGTGCCGTCCACCCTTCTGGATGGGTACAGACAGACATCTTTACCCAATGCTTCATTGAGAAGACGAAGCCATCTGCTGAATTTTAGGTGTTGCTTATTTTAGGCAGACACAACACTCACACAGCAACAAGCTGAAGAACACCCTACGACAGAGCAATCATCTCCGGAATCTGACGACTTGAATATGGAGATAGTAGAGAATGTTGGAGAATTGACTGAAAAAGCCGAAAACCTGTTGAACGCTTTCAGGAATTTCACACCTGCTTCTTTATTCGCTGATAGAACCGCTGAACCTGTTTCTGCTTCCACTAGCAAGATTCCTGAAAGTGATCCTTCCTCTGCTGTTAGGACTGCTTCTACTTCCGCTGAAAAGACCCCTGAAACTGCTATAATTCCGCGGAGACAGCGATAGTTACTCCCGAGATATCGCTCTTGTGCCTATCACCGTTAGAATGAACGATATTAAAGGCCAAAAGCGCACCACGAGTCAACTACTTAGCACACCAGACTACCGAGAGTCATTAAAAAAGGTTATAGAACAAAAGCAAACCGCGTTACAAATGAAAGTACCAGGAAAACGTGGTCGTCCTCGAAAAATGCCCCCAACAGAGATGTCTCCATGTCGTGGTCGCAGCCGTGGCGGATGCTCATCCAGTAAAAAAAGGAAAGTATCACAATCAGAGGAGTCTGAGGAGTCTACTAAAAGACCAGCAAACAACACGCAGAGCATTTTCTGCGATGGATTCTACACTTTACCTAAGGAGGAATCTTGGGTAGAGTGTAACGAACTCTACGAATGGACAACGAATGGGCCCACAGTGGTTGGCGCCGGAGCATTATCGGCCCTATGGGTATGCGATTATTGCCAATAAGTTCCTTGTAATTCTATTCATCTACATTAAATTAATAAATATTTTCATATCAGTAACTTGCTTATTTTTCTTGTATTTTGATGTTTTTATAGGTGTGCCATATTCGAGCCACCCTTTTCCGATTTTCGAAAATCTCGTTTCTTGGAAAATCTTTATTTAAAAAAGAACCGTTGATGATATGAAAAAATCAATCATACCATTTGAAAGGTTATTCAATCACCTTTCGAATGACCTAATGTTCATTGAATTTCAGTTCATAGAGTCCCGGTAATCCATCGAAATAGAGTTGGTGTGCCATATTCGAGCCATCACCTTTAATTGTAATAAACAAATCTTATAAATTTAATAAATTATATTTTATAATAATAATAATATAACAATAATAAATAATATTTAATAAATTTTATGAATTTTACTCTAATGTGTTATTTTAGCACGGGAACATTTTTTCTTCACTATAATTGCTGAAATTTATTGTGAAAGAGTCATCTAGTAACAAAACATTGCCAAAAATTAAGCATTGTTATTGTTACAAACAAATTTTATAAACATATACTTGAATTTGACCTTTTCAAGTAGAAAAGAAATATTTTTCCAACACCTGCATGAAAAGTGAGATTTTGCGTGCCTTCAGAGTGAACGCAAAGTAAGTAATTTCAGAGCACTGGAGAAAAATACAGTTGACGCATGCGCAGTTGTCGATTTGACCATTTTGCTCCCTAGGGAAGAAATAAAAATGACGTCAGATGTCGAGACGTATAACTGAGCATCGATTTGATACTATCGATAGATGCGGCTAAGTTCGCTCAAGTGTTGCGGTTGACAATTCACGATCCGAGGCCAGGGGTTATAACGCAACTGAAAATGGGTAGTGAAATCGAAAAAAGTGTAAGTGAGGACGGGTATGCTACACCACCTGAAGTCTTGGAAGCAGTTAATGCTATTTCGTTACAACTACTGCCTGCTAAGTCGAAAGAAAAATATATGGCTGTGTACAAGAACTTCATGGATTGGAGAAAAGAGAAGAACCTAAGTTCATTGTCCGAAAATGTTTTGCTGCTTTATTTCGATTACCAAATCAAGAATTTCAAACCTCCAACAGTATGGGCTCATTATTCGATGTTGCGATCTACGCTGAATATGAACAATCAAGTTGATATAAGCAAATATAGCAAAGTCGTGACTTTGTTGAAAAGACATTCCGAGGGGTATCAACCGAAAAAATCAAAAGTTTTGTCATCCGCACAAATCGAAA
>JBAGKK010013303.1:0-11917 GCA_037177015.1 Euceroptres primus
ATTTGTATTCAGGGATATCATAAACACTCATAACCGCACTCACAAGTCGGTTGTAATGACGGTTTTACCCTTATTCGCGCCAAAATACCCATTTTAGGAGTTTTCAGCCGCCATATTGGATTCGCCATTTGTAATTTTTCAAATGTATGACATGATCTGTCATTGGCGTACAGAAAGACAAAAAATTCAACAATAAAACACAAAGTTCTGTGGTCCCAAATATTTTTACGAATGTTTTTTGCCCAGATTTTTGAAAGTTTGCACTTTATGGGCGCCATATTGGAGCCGCCATTTTGGTTTTTTTCAAAAGGCCAGTCAATAATAAAAACTACATAAGTATACCTTTAAAATGAGCCCTTAACCAAATCTCTACGTTGCTTCAAATTATGGTCAGGGGGGGGGGATCGATTTGGCAAAGAATGCCCCATATATATAGGCACATCAAAGAGGGCCCTAAAGATTCGGAAAAAAGAACACACTAGGGATGTTACCCTACCACCTAGCAAATGCACAGCTATGACCAAACATGCACGGTATTAGGATCACAGATTCGACTTAGACCGAACTAGAATTCTTGAAAAAACCACAAATTACAAAAAAAGAATGTTACTTGAAATGACTCACATAGCAAGTAATCCGAAAGAAATAAACCATCGTATTGACACTGGAAATCTTTCTGCATTTTATCATGCGTTACTAAATATCCTTAATCGTTAATTTTCCAATCAGTCCGAATTAATTAATGAATGAATGAATTATTTAATTCAATAGTTTACAATTTTTCAATAAAAAAGGGAAATTTTTAATTACAACGAGTGTGTGCATATCATATTTTTCAACAATAAGAATTATAATAATAATTTCCAGTAACAATTTTATATAACAAATAACCAAAATCTTTCAATACAATTCACTCTTCACTACAAACACACGCACACAACCATAGTGTATCTTTCTACGCCCAAATCAACTCTTAGACTCTTTAGAGTGTCATGTTACATTTTACGATCCTCTCTGACAAGTCACTTGTACCTATTCCAGATATCCTTCAAATTTCTTTCTCTTCTCCGCAGTCACCAGAACTCCATAAAAAAATGAGAAAAACAATCCCACCACTGGCTCTCTTCTATTTCCTCAATCAAAAATTTGGCAACAAGATACACTAGCTTAAACTTGCATACTTCAGTCTGTTTTGCCTCTCTCTGAAGGCATGACGGTTTCAAGAAAACGCAAACGGAAAAAAGTTTTCTAAAAGTGCTCAGTGTTCAATTTATATTCAAGCTCCTTCTTATGATTTCGTAAGGTGAGTTTCTCCATTAATTGATGAGACCTACAAATTTTGATAAATTCTTTAAATATTTTTATAAATAACTATGTCCAAATAACTCTTCTCTTATTGGCGTAAATTCGTCATCAAATACATAATTACCAAATATTAAATACATAGAAAAGTTTTTTCTGTTCTCGTCTACGAGGACAGTTACCAAAGTCTAATTTTAGCTTCAATAACACTTATACGTAAATACTTTTATCGAAAAGTCATCGTACTTTTTTTATTATTAATCATATCGTTACGTTATTGTCCTTCAAGTTTATAATATTGCGTATTAATTTCTTCTATTGTTGAATCAAAAAATGTTTTTCAGTCAAAGAATTCAATAATTCTTTTACAAAAGTGTTTCAACTGAAGAAGAAATCGTGTTCTGATCGAAATTTACAATTGTTCTAGAATTTTTCAATCACTATAGAGTTATAATTTTTGCCTTAATTTACATTTCCAAACTTTTCTCGTCCACGAGTTACCAAAGTGTAATTTTAGCTTCAATAACACTTACATATAAATGCGTTTATCGAAAAGTCATCGTACTTCCTTTATTATTAACCAGATTGTTACGTTATTGTCCCTCAAGGTTACAGTTGCGCATTAATTTCTTCTATTGTTGAATCAAAGTATGTTTTTTAGCCAAAGAATACAATAATTCTTTTACATAAGCGTCTCAACCACAGACAAAATTTTGTTCTTATCGAAATTTACAAATGTTTTACTATTTTTCAATCATTAAAGAGTTATAATTTTTTGTCTTAATTTACATTTTAAAAAATTATTTTTTTTGACTATAAAATTATATCTTTCCACGAACCAACATTTTTTTGACTCACATTTTAGAAATAAATCACGGATGAGGGCCCATATTCTAGGCCGAAACGTCTGATTCAATGATACATTGATTTCATTTTTGTGTCAATTTCGCCATCAACATGCAAATATTATACTATTTTAACTGACGGTCGATACAACTCCTTTCTTAAACATTAAAAATTGCAAAACTCTGTGTCATTGCACATTATAACTAGGACCTTCAGTAATAATTACTGTGAATAGAAACGTTTCTAAAACCTTCCATGTGCGTTAAAATTGTGTTTAAAGTCATGGTAAATGTTTTCTGCATCAGCTAAATAATATTAGTTTTTTCCATGCCATAATGTTACGTTTGTAACGAAAAATATTGGATATTATTAATTATTGTAGTATCAGGTTGAACGATTTGTACAACGAATGTCACTGGAAGTGGTACGCGTTGCAAGCTCTTGTCGCTTCCCGATTAAAAACGTGATGCGTGGACGAGTATATATCGCTCTCCGGAGTCAGCCTTTTTACGTAAGTTGGTAAAGCTTACGTTTTAATTTTTATTTGCTGGGAACGCTTGTTTCTTTGGATCTGTGGGATCTATTATGATAATGTTCTTAATTATTCAGGGATTATAGGAAGTGAAACAATTAGTAGTAAGATATTTATTTTTAAAGTGAGGAAAAATAAAATTAATAATACAAATTACACTTGCATGAATAAGATTTTTACATTTTATTCGAGGAAAAATCGTTTTCCCGAGTGAAAATGCTTTGACTTGGGTTCGACTTGATTCGTCTTCAGTTCGACTTCAACACAGCGATGTCTAGCTGCGTCTCAAAACTGAGACGAGACATAACGCATCGTCTTACCTTTATGATCACAAGAGGTTTTACTTGTCTCAAGACGACGAAACTTGTCTCAAGACAAGCCTTGGCTTGGTTAAAATATCAAAGTTCTTGGGAAGGAAATTTCATTATCTACCGATTTTGACGCACCGAAAAACTGTATTTTATAACATTTTGAGGAAAATTTTATATATTTATAATCGTGGAAATACGTAGATTGTGAATTTTTAACTATCAATTTGTTAATTGCAAAACTGCAAATTTTTTTTCTTCAAATTTTTTTTCTTCAATCTTCTATACCTGGTCACTGTTTTATGATAGCCCTAGCCTCGACCAAATCCCAGGCGAGGACCCTTTCCACGAAGCAATGGCTAGGTGAAGAGGATTAAAATTTATGTATGAAAATTTTTTGCAGTTTTGTAATTAGCAAACTGATGGTTTAAAATTCAGATCCTATGGATTTTCACGATTGCAAGCATCTAAAATTTGTTTTAAAAAGTTTAAAATTAGCATAACTATCAAGTATCTTGTAAACGGTAAGAGATAGCTAAAAACGGTTATCATTTTTAGAATTTCCATCAAAGGGATGTACTGTATAAGTAATAAGGAACAAAATATAAAGAGGTGAGGACGTAAAAGTGAAGTATAATGTTGATGCGAATAAATAATATAAATAATTTGTGAATTGTAAAAGGGGATTAGTGACGCCCCTAGGCCGCTTAGGGTTTTATGACACCCCGATCCTTCATCGAAACGAAAGGTCTGACTGTCATAAATCACTCTAATGCAGCTGTTCCAAATCTCAGTCTGTCTCCAAGCCATAGAAACTTGTCTTCAAGACATAATTTGAAGTCTAGCATCCCTCTGAAAAATGAGACATTGAAACATGTCTTCAATTCGATTTGAACATGTCTTGATTGGGGGTATTTCAAGTCGAAACCAAGTTGAAGAATTTGTACACGGGCTGTCTCTTGACACGTACACTAATTCCGTTATTTTTTAAGAATGTCGAATTTAAAATTGCACATTTAAGATTGTACATTGTACATTTAACATATTGTACATTTAAGAATGTCGAATTTAAAACATACCGCACTTGAACAAAACTATTGTCTTTTAGCCAATTTACGGAAACACTCCTACCGTTATTTTTTAAGAATGTTGTATTTTCGTGTTTTAACCGAATTTTCACGAAAAATATTTTACATTGTTGAGTTAGACGCGACTCAACGCTGAATCCAGTGAAAACCAGCGACCAATGGGACTTTCCGGGAGCAAATAAATTCTCTGAAACCAACATACAATTCCGGGAAAGATTCATGGGCTTTTATAGACAAGAATCTAGTTCAGAATCGGTGGGGAAGTAGCTTTGTTTCATGGGTGTGAAAGATGGACTTTGACTTCCTCTTTGTACATTGGTTATGCAATAGCGAGATCTCGGAGAATCTATTTTTACAGCCCCAGTTTTCTATTCCGGAGCTGACCTAAGCTGAGCCATATAAAGGTTATACTATATTTTTATAAAAATGGTCTGTGGCAATGTGCCTCGATGTTGAAAGTGGGTCATTTTATCCACTATAAATAAGCATATTGGAGTACATCTGTTTCGAAATGAGTACCACATTGTTTAATGTGTGCGGTGTGTACTACTGAATAGTAGTACGAGACTCTAAGGAATCGCGATGAACAGTGTAACGGAGTTACATCAAGCGGGCCCTATCTAACCTATCTACTAGTCCGAGGAGTCATGAGGAGGGCCGGACCTGCCCGATCGTAGGGTAGCAGGCCGGCCGGTCGCTCCTCGTACTTCACTTCGTTCCGGATCTGGCTAACGCTAACTACTTTGAGTCCAAAACCCACGGCGTGATAGAGTAGATAAACCAAACCTTAGATCCTTACGTTTTGTGCTGGCCTTCGCCTTCAATCCGCTGCCGACACGAATCCTGAGGGAGAATCTGTACGAGTAAGTCAATAAACTATTGTTTAACCAGATTGACTCTGTCATTGACTTTGCCCAATTCATCTCAGCGTTCCTCGTGCTTCACTTCGTTCTGGATCTGGCTAACGCTAACTACTTGGAGTCCAAAACCCACTGCGTGATAGAGTAGATAAACCAAACCTTAGATCCTAACGTTTTGTGCTGGCCTTCGCCTTCAATCCTTACTCTACTTGAACATCGTTTTGGACAGAATCAATGAGGCTGGGTTGACTTTGGAGTCCAAACAAATGTGAGTTAGGGTGTTCAGAAGTGAAATACCTTGGTTTTGTAGTCAATTAGAAAGGTTTGAAAATATATGAAGATAAAATTAAACCAATTTTAGAATTCCCAAGGCCGAAAACAATTAAACAATTGCAGAGATTGATAGGCATGGCAAGTTGGTATAGAAAATTTATGCCACACTTTGCAGAGTTAGTTGAACCACTTAACAGACTTCTTAAAAAAGGTAGGGATTGGGAGTAGACTTCTGAGGAAGAAAAAACATTTAGTACCATTAAATAGCTTTTAACAACTGCACCAATTTTATCTTGTCCAGATTTCACTCAACCCTTTCAATTAGAAACAGACGCGAGTAACACAGGTTTAGGTGCAGTTTTAACCCAAAACATTAACGGAGAAATTCATGTCGTTGCTTATGCAAGTAGAAGTTTGAACGGTGCGGAAACTAGATATTGAAGCTCAGAAAAAGAATGTTCAGCTGTGATATGGGCAATTAGGAAATTCAGGCCATATCTAGAAGGTTATAGTTTTAAAGTCATTACAGATCATATAACTCTGAAATGGCTACACAATCTGAAAAACCCGACAGGGAGATTGGCAAGGTGGGCACTGGAATTGTTAGAATATGACTACGAAGTTATATATAGGAAAGGTAGCATCAATTACGTACCAGATGCCCTATCTAGAACAATAGAACCGAAGGAAAAAGTATCTTCAATTTTAGCTAGTAAAATAGAAAAACCGAAAGAAAATTTAAATATCGATTTGGACAGTTGGTATAAGACTAAGATGAAACAGGTTAGGGAAAAACCCTAAGATCATGACAAATGGCGTATTAGGGACAAACAGCTCTATTTTTACAGACCCGACCTATTAAAATCTTCCCTGCTCCCAGATGACAACCCTATAGTCTCTTCGGAAAAATCTGGAAGACACGGAGGACAGAATTCCAAAGTGTAGATAGATGGACCGATAGACTGAAGAGGTTACAAATCATAAAAGAAGAAGTTCAAAAGAATTCGGACGAAGCGAACGAGAAACAAGCCGATCAGTATAATCTACTTCACAGACCATTCAATTTCGAGGGAGGCGAGGAGGTATTAAAAGCTAATAAATCACTGTTGAACAAGGCGGATAAAAAAGCGAAGAAACTATTTCATTTATTCGATGATCCGTACATAGTAAAACGTAAAATATCGAACACAAGGTACGAATTAAAAGATGATCGTGGAAAAAGTATGGTATGTCGGTGATTCAAGAAAATATATAGCTAAAGTAAACTAGCGAGATATTAAAAGTAATTACTGTAACTCTCAATTCTATTCATGGACAGATTAGGAAAATTACTCTAACTCTCAACTTGACTTATAAACACTCCTACTCTTTTATTAAAAAACGGAACAGATAGGAAATTAATTACAGATCATGGAAGAAAGTACGAAGTGCAAACTTTGCTTAAAGCAAAATTCATCGGGGGTTGGCGTCGCCAACCATCTTGATACTTGTCTGGCCAGAAGATGGATCGGTAAGTACCTGGCAAATGAGGTGCAGGAGTATGAGGAATATCGCCCCCATAGACATATTAGGACGCTGGCGAAGAAAATAAAGGAGGAAAAAAGACAAGTAGAAGAGGAACAGCGTAATCAGAGAAGAAGAGAGGACAACCACAATCAGGTAAGGGAACCACAGGATAAGGCAGTGTTATGCGAATTCTGTGGCAACCTTATTCACGTCACAGAGGAATCCAACTGGCTCTGCGATGGGTGTGGAAACTGGGGGGTGGCCCTTAAGCCTAACACCGAGAGGGTGCAAAGCAGCATGGAACCCTGCGAAGAGCCATAGCCGTAAATCTCCAAGGGGGCCATCCCCAAAGTAATAATTCCCAAAAAAATCGACTTGGAGGAGGGCGACGACGACGACGCTATATTAATCGCGGGATCCATGTATAGCCTGCACCTCTCGGGTTATAGCGGGGGCTACTCAAGAGTACAGATCAAACCACCTCACCCAGAGCCTGTGTGGATGCTGAGAAAGCGAGAATGGGCCGCACGGACTCTGTGGGAGATGGAGAAGAAGACCCAGCGTGAGAGTCAGGAGAAATTCAGGAAATGGAAAGAAGAGGAAAAAATAAGAAAAGGAGAAAGAGGAAGAAGAAGAGAGACGGAGACCCCAAAGGGAAATAGAAAAAAGAGATGAAATATATCGGCTTCAGAGACTTCCGGTTCTAGTTGGAACGGAAGTATATTTTGAAAATCCACGAACAGAGAAAAAAAATCTGAATAGGAAATAGATTAAATTTAAGATTTTGCAATATTAAATAATAATAAGTTCAAAACTAAAGACTATTATTTAATATCAGGGACACTCCTACTCATACATTAGATATCAATTTAAGTTTACATAAAAGGGGAAAGGACAAACTCTTCATAAAAGACAGACTCTTCACTCAGGACGTTAAGGGATTTTCTTTTTCTTGTGATTGTTTCAGGTATTCCGAAAGCAGCAGAGGGGATTTAGAATGAACCAGACCGTGGAGCCAGCAAACGATATTCTGCAATAACATTATTCCAGAGGAGATATACGTCTTTCATGACACCTTTTGTAGCGAAAGACCTCTGAGACTTATTAAGAATTATGTAACGTCGGATACTTTTAGGTTAACTTTTAAGTTAAGTAACTGGTTAGAGGTAAATCAAGGATTTAAAGAAATCTTGAAAATAGAATTGCCCAAAGAAGGTAATTCGAATGTTAAAGCTTTAAAAGAAGTAAAACCAAAGGAAATAGGTGATGATTATAAATGTTTAGAAGTAGATAGAGATGAATTTTTAGATTTTGATTCGGAAGAGAAAGAATTAGAAAAGTTTTTAACCCGTAAACTCGAACCCGTTCAGGGGGGTGGGTGTGTAATGGAGTTACATCAAGCGGGCCCTATCTAGCCTGTCCACTAGTCCGAGGAGTCACGAGGAGGGCCGGACCTGCTCGATCATAGGATAGCAGGCCGGCCGGTCGCTCCTCGTGCTTCACTTCGTTCCGGATCTGGCTAACGCTAACTACTTTGAGTCCAAAACCCACTGTGTGATAGAGTAGATAAACCAATCCTTAGATCCTTACGTTTTGTAGTGGCCTTCGCCTTCAATCCGCCGCCGACACGAATCCCGAGGGAGAATCTGTGCGAATAAGTCAATAAACTATTGTTTAACCAGATCAACTCTGCCATTGACTTTGCTCAATTCGTCTCAGCGTTCCAAATCCTGAACCCTATCCTCAATATAGCAATCCCGCTATAACAGATGAATAATCACTGCATTTTTGCTATATAACCGATCTTGAATCATCTCTTCAAGAGCTCATTGTCCCATTGCCTCAGATTTCGTTAAGAAAATTCTTTTATTTGGAAGGATTTTAATTACGAACGTAACAATAATTTGGGTCATGGTAATAAGTCGCTAATTTTTTTACAATTTAATATAATATATTTTTGCATCTTTAATACACAAAATAGTTATTAGAGAAGAAAAATGTTAAAGGGTTAAATTGTTTAATCAAAGGGTTAAATTGTGATCGCTAAGTTTTTCGAACCTCTCAAGTATTAAACCCCTCAATGAAGGAACAAATGTATTTTCTTGTATGATTATTTCAGTAATTGTTCATAATTATTTCTAACCATTAAAATATGAACTTTACAGAAAATTGAACCTGGGACAAACCCCGAGGAGGACACTATGTACAATGTTTGTTCACCAGGGACAGTCGATAAACATTCATCAGAATTTGAAAGTATGTTTCTGTACGAATTTTAATTAAATAATTAATGCGTTTTAAGACGTACGAATGTGTCGAACGAATGAGAAATTAACAGAATGTTAGCTTCATTTTCAATTTGCCATTAAAATGACTGAATTATGTTTCTTAGCTAATTTAATTAGAGGATTATAGCACAGTAGGCCAGGAGGCATGCAAAAGCGTTCAAAAATCTCTAGAGCTTTCAATTTTCATGCGATTTGAATTTTTTTTTGCAAATTAAAGGTAATTAAATTTCTAAGAGATTGTTTGAAGCCGATTTTTGAATTTATTCCTATTTATATTATTTTTCTAAACATAAAATTAAAAAATATTGTTTTTTAAGAAAACTTCTTTTCTCTGGGCTAACGACTTGTATACATTACAAATCGGCTTACATCAATGCAGTGATGCAAGCAAAATATAAATAATTGATAACATGGCTTACTTATTTTTTAAAAACCAATTAAGTTAACAAACGTGCAACTTGGGTGTTTGACGGTAGAAAAAATTTGTTTTTTTCTATAAAAGTACAAATTGACCAAAGTGTGTCAAAAAGACTCAAAACTTAAGTAAAAGTTAATAATTATTATTGTTACAAACAATTTTTATAAAAAATTAGCAAACCCCATATTGTGTAACAATTGTATAATATTTGTAATACTGTTTGACTTAAAATTTATCTATGTATAACATTTATCAATCTTATAAACAAATGAGATAAACAAAAACAAAATCTAGGTTTTCTTCAAAGAAAAAATTTCTTTTTTCAGCTAATATAGTTTAAAATACATCAAGAAAAGTGTCAGATTATAAATAATTAAAATTAATCAACCGTTACTATTTTTATACACAAATTCAATAAACAAAAGCCACTTTCGCAGAGTAAATGATTTTTTTACAAAATATCTCATTCAATACGTGTGAAAGGACGTAGCCTATTATGAATCTTTGTGGTTTATTAACAGCTCTTATTATTGTAAACAAATTCGATAAATGAAAGCGAATTTGTTTTTGATTTTCGTAAGAACAATTCTTTTTTCGGCCAATCTGGTTTAAAATACCTTACAGGAGGTATGCGTTTATAAAATAGCATAAAAAATTAACACTTACCATTGTTATAAACTATAAACAAATTAAATAAATAGGAACAAATATGTGACACTTTCGGGAAGAATATTATATTATTTTTTATAGCACATTTGCGTTTTAAATAAAGTTTGATATAAACAATTATATTATAAAATTATAATATTTTACGCGAAAGTGTCACATATTTGTTCCTGTTTATTTAATTTGTTTATAAAAATAGTAATTGTTTTTTGATTTTAATGATTTATAGTCAGCAACATTTCTTAATGCATTGCAAACTATATTAGCTGAAAAAAAAAATTTTTTCTACGTGAAACAGCTCCAATTTCGTTTTCAGACAAATCCGGTGAAAATTAATAAATTTTGGCTGCCATTTTGAGTTTTGAACATTTGATGTTAGATTTTCTATCAGTGATTTTGAAAACCCTTGAATACTAAGATTCAGACAATTCCGGTCAAAATTAATAGATTTTGGCCGCTATATTGGAACTGCCATTTTGAATGTTGAATTTCTGATGTCAGATTCGTTATCAGCGATTTTCAAAATCATTAATTACGAAGTTTCATATATGTAAGTCTGATAAAATCTTGAATCTTAATGCATTCGTGTGTGTGTGTATGTTTGTGTGTGTGTGTGTTTGTGTATGTGCGTGTGCGTGTTTGTGTATGTTTGTGTATTGTTTGACACTCGCTGCATGTAGAGAGTAGAACTAACTTTTTGCAGAGAGTATGAATCCCCAAAATACCTTAAACAAAATACTAGATAACTTTAATAATTAAGGTTAAAAATTCATAATGGTGTTCAATAGGATGTATTTAAAAAAACAGATTTTTGTTTCTACTTGGTTAAAAAACAAATTCTTTTTGCTACCGCATTGGCGATATAGTCAAAAATTGTAACAGATAGTTGTGGAATTTAGACTTTCGATTTTTTGAAAATTTTTGTAGTGGGGATAAATAATCTACACATTAGGAAAGTTACCGAGTGTATATTCAATAAATGCAGAAAGATAAACTTTAAAATTTAAAAAATTAATTAATTTAATTAATTTAAAATTATTAAAATATGTAGAGTAAAGACAAAAAATTGGTAAAATACTGTGAAAAGGAGGTGAGATAATAAGAGGATTGTGTACGACAGAATTTTATTCAACCATAGCACAGTGGTCTGGAATAGGAATTTACTGTTCTTAATCACCCACAAGTCGTATTACTTAACCGATTTGAAAGTTTTTTTTAAAAAAATGCTCGGCATTAAATTTTTAAGAGAATTGTAGTTTGCTATTTTTTAATTTTTTTCACAAAGCAACAATATATAAACAAATAAAGTGGCCAATAAATTGGCCATTCCAGCTTTGTGGATTTTTATCTCAAGAAAAAATACAGATAGAAACTCACTATTAGCCGAAATTATCGCACCTGCAGCCAGAGAACATAATTAATTCTAATAATATTTAACTTAATTATTATAAACAAATTCTTATTAGTGTTTTTTCTCATAGAAAAAATTGTTCGCTTCACGCTAGTTGCTAATATTTTTCATAAGAGTCATAATTTGTAATAAAAAATTAGCATAAGTTAACATATACTGTTTTTATAAACATTTTTATAAACAAATTCTTTATAAATGAGTTTTTCTCATTTTTCTGACCAAAAGTGATTCACAATTGTCTTTCAATACTTCAAGCTTAATAATTCAATACTTCAAGCTTTGTCAAACATAAACAATATAAATTGTTAATAACAATTTAATTAAACAAGTCTCCCAATCGGTCGTTTCCTCGTAGAAAAAAATGGTTTTTTCTTCAATTATTATTGGAGTGACATTTATTGCGATGACTAACCAACGAA
>JBAGKK010013314.1:0-11917 GCA_037177015.1 Euceroptres primus
CAGTTTAAGACCACTTTAAGACAGGCCTTTACCTGCCTACACTGTAGTCTTAAGTTGGTCTTTCTTTTCACGAGGGCTGATACTTTTGACGAAATCGGAGCGAAGACGCATAATCCCAAGACTTTATTCTTTGTTATGATAACAAGAACTTGGCCATTTATTGCGGTAAACGGCGTCATAAAGTAAAGTTTATAAATCAATACCGGATCAGTCATATGTCGACTGTGGGTAATATCCCTGTCGGTCACTCTTCTAACTGCACATGACGGTCAGAATTGATGGTATAATGCATGTAACGTATTATCGACCGCTGCAGAAAACCTTAATTAATTATTAAACCTTCCTTAATTATTTTAGCAAATTTTCCTTCCAGAAATAATAATTGGTCTAAAAATGCAAAGAGAAGCCAGCTTTTGCATAAATAAACGTTGAAAATATTTGTGCATTTGAAATTCGTACATAAAATGTGCACGCGAGATTTAAAAATTTTGTGCAACTTTTGAGTTATAATTATTATAATATTATTATATAATATATGATATAATATATGTTGACAATTTGCGTATTTTTGACATTATTTCAGAGTGGTACAGATATTTTGTAGAAAAATTTTCTTGAAAATTTCATCCAATTATTTTTTATTTATATCGTGTCTAAATTAGCGGATATAACATAGTAATTTTCTTTTTGAAATTGGGCTGATAAGGGGAGGGCCAGACGTGGGGTTTCTTGTTTCGATTTATATTTTCCCTGATGATAGTTCATTACCCAACTTTTAATTTGCCAAAGAAGTTCGATGCGCTTGTTTGACAATCACAAAAAAACGGGTTTTAAAAATTCCAAGCACCTCATACGTCCATAGCAAGAAAGAATTTCAATTGGTCCGGTAGCTCAGGCGGTAGCCTGCTTGATTTATAGGCAGAAAGCTGCGATTTTCGATTCTCGCTGCCCCTATTTTTTTCATTTTTCTTAATTATATGCTTATTTATTCAAGTCTTTGTAAAATTTATTAAGATTATGTATATATTATGATTTTTAACAATTGTTTTTGATTGAAAATTTGCTTTTTTTGGAGGTTTATCATTTTTCTTCTCAAAAAGTCTTTTTTATATGAAAATTATTCATTTTTAATACGTTACATGTATTATACGATCAATTCTGACAGTTATGTGCAGTCAGAAGAGTGACCGCCAGGGATATCTGGGGATATTACCTACAGTCATATGATTGATTAGGTATTGATTTATAAACTTTACTTTTTAACGCCGTTTACCGCAATAAATGGCCAAGTTCTTGTTATCATAATAAAGAATAAAGTCTTGGGATTATGCGTCTTCGCCTTGATTTCGTTAAAAGTGTCGGTGTTGTGCAAAAAATATATTTATGTCAAGTGCGGTTTCTCCTATCGACCATCTCTTTCTAAATTTCGCCTGCTTCGTCCGAATTAATGGAATACTTTCAGTCGAAACTTTGTCCTATCAACAACTTACAAAATTCTATCGACTTCGGGACCATGACATTACCCATAAGTATAATTTAATTTCATCTTAATAAAACTTAAAATTAAATAAATAAATATTTTTCAGTGCCGAAAAAGTTGGAGGCTTGGACTTAGAAAAATTTTGGAACTATTCGGCCATTTTCAAAGTCGTTTAACGTTCACCCATAATCGAATTACAATAAAAAAAAGGTTTAAATTTTTGAACTTTGTCACGATTCTTTTTGTTCCTCGTATGTTTCGTTCATCTCGATCACGATTACGAAAATTTTTCCACTAGAGTTCTGTCCCCTTACTATTACTTCGTGCTCACGAAATAGAATACCGTGATCCCACTCCATAGGTGACCTTGTCCGGAAGCAGCCCAATTTTTTACGACATTAATGACCGAAAACTAAAATGAGCAGAACTAGCGACCGCTGCGGGAAAATTTTATTTTTTTGCAATCTTTGCCTGCAAGAATCGCTAGTTCTGCTAATTCTAGCTTTCGGTCAATCAATGTCACAAAGCTTGGGGTTACTTTTCGTTACAGAAAGGGGTCTCCTTATTCTACTTCGCGTTTCTGCTTTATTCACACAAATTCCATTTATAAAATGAGGTTCTTTAAGTTTTGCTGTTTACAAATGTTTTATATGCATTGAACTATTAAAGGTTTGCAATATTAAAAACATCGTTCAGTATGACTTTTAACTTCAATAATACATAAATTAAAGTATAAAATAATAAATGAATGCATAAATAAATCTAACGCCTAATTGGAAAATGATTTAAGGGTCAAAAAGAAGAAGCATAAAGTAAATTGACTGTCTGATAAGCTGAATGATGAAACCTTGAGTGAACTGCTATCAATAAGTGCCTGCGAGCTATAGAAAGATTGATCTCCTGCTTTAACATTTCCCCAAAAACCTACTTGTAAGGCTAAGTAATCATTTCCTTACTTAACCTTGCAAACTCGAATTTTCCAGTACCATTTAAAGGCCCACCACGCTACAACCCGAAGCGACGTTCAGTGGCATTCGGTGGCCTAACTACGAGCTGTTCATCCAGCAATTTGGGCACCCTTACCAGGATACCGTCCACTCAGCAGCATGTCTCATCGTTTTTGACCTCCTCTTCGGGAAGCAGTTCGCTGACAAGAACGATTTCTGTTAATCAATATCCTACTGCAACGCTTTCCAGAATCCCGTCCACTGAACAGGAGTATCCTTTAGGATTGGTTAGCAGCGTTCCATCCGCGGAACAGTATCATTCTGGCACGCAAAGTAGAGTTCCGTCCATTGAACATTATACCGGTACTTTGAAATCTGAATCGTATCATAATAGTCTAAGCAGAGTACCGTCCATGGAACAAAATAAAATGGAATGCGGAACGCTCAGAGGAATACCGTCCGAACAGCACGTGACTTCAGGAGCTTTAACCAGAGTGCAGCACCAAGAGCAGTCGCAATCGGATTTAAGCAAAACCGAACACCCGAACAACACCCTGAATCGATTACCGTCCGATTATCAAATTCCTAACTCGCTCAAGGACCATAATGCGAGGTAAGCATAAATGGTCTTTGCGACCTAGCGAGAGTCAGCGAAAAATCCTGGAAAAAGTTATTCTACAGAGAAAAAACGTACAAATTTCTTTGGAATAAGTGTTAAACGAATGCAAATTTGTGAATCAAATTGAATCAAATTGAAAGGAGTATAATTTGTACAGAGATATTTTCGCAACTTTTTTTAAATCTCTTATGTTAGTATTGTATATTAATATAAACTAAGTAAAAGTAAAATAACTAATAAAATAAAACTAAAAATAAGGTATTGTCAAATTCTCAGTGTTCGACAGCCTTCGTTTCAGTAGAATAAAAAGGTTTCCGCAATTTTATGCCTTCAATAACTTTATAACTTTCAATAACTTCAGAACTAATTAACGTAGTTTAATATTTCTAGGATCATTTTGAAAAGGCATTTTGAGGCAAGTTACGCCGCAAATAATTCTACTGCTCTTATGATAATCAGTGGCTCGTCTTCCTTACTTCTAATTGGCTACTGAGCACAGAGGAATCCTGCCGTCTGAAATTCAAATGCCGTATCTACATTTCGGATAAGTCATTTGTTACTTCACCAAACTGCAGAAAACAACCACAAACGTATTCCTTTACGAGCAAACATTTTGCAATATGATATTTAAAATAAACGTTCATAAACCTAACGGGAAAGAAAGACGTGTATGATTTTGTTTTTAAATTTGTTAAAGTGACAGGTGACTTATCTGAACTGTAGGTACGGTGTTTGAATTTGGGACGGCAGAATCTTCTTCGTAGTGAAAACTCTGCGGTGTAATCTGCCTCTTTCATACATTTCGACTCATTCGAAGCGCACCCAGGCAGACATACATCACATACTGACAGAGGTCAGGTGGCAAAGCATAGGTGGCGCATGGTTGCCGCTTTTACATAATTTTCAAGAATCCCCCGTAAAGAAGGCAATTTTTGCGCTAATCTGCAAAAAATTAAAAAACGCCTACTACCTTAAACCCATGTGCTCTTATTAGATGAGCTATATCCAGGGGCGAATAGGTAGCTAAATATATCAGAGAACCCTAAGTATATCAGAAAATTTCTGTAAGAAATTTTATTCATCTGCTTACTCTCTTCTTTTATAATTAGACTCATCTTCTTCAAAACTCTCACAGCAGGATTTACAGACACAGACACTTTTTTAGTCTTCATTGTAAATGTAGATAGTAATCATATTCAACATCTTGAATCTATTTTCTCCGCCCAATGCGAACTTCCTCATCCTTCTTGTCTTATTTAAGATACATTCTCAGGAAATAATTAAGTTGACCTAGATCTATCATCTCGAATAATTTTAGGAGATTTTCTTTCAGTTTAGACATTTTCTTGTTGTCTTTCTTGTTGTCTTCTTGTCATTTGAGGTAATAAAGATGTCAAGGTAAACGATGACTAAAGTTAGTTTACCGTTTTCTTCGTTCAAATGAGCACAATCGTAGACGACAAGTGGATTACTTTAATTAGCATTCAGAGCACTCAGACTCTCAGAGTTTTAAAAACACGCAAACAATTTATTGACAATCTTGGTCAAGAACATTGGACGGTTGCGAAAAGAATGCTACGCTATTTAAGTCTGTGTTAATTTTGTTTGTTCCTCGATTGAATAGAGCTGGTTCCAGGTACCGGAACAAAAGTTTCATCAAAGACCACATTAGATTCGTGTGACAAACCTTAGGCTTCTATTCGAGACTTCCGACTTTTCATCACCCTTGATTTTGGTGTATAAGATCCATCTTGAACCAATAAATTTCCGATCTTTTGGGAGATCTATTGGGATCCATGTACTATTTGTCGTTAAGGCTTTATACTCTCTTTGCACAGCATTTTTCCATTGACGAGCTTGCGATGATATTGCTTCTTTCACTGTATGTGGATTATCATCTGAAATCATTCCAGCACATTCAAGCTTTATGTAGTCTTTTGTCATGCGTCCATCCCTTACGTAAAAAAGTATTTGTACTCATAAAATGAAAAACTTTTATTTTTAAGTGAACTTATTTTAAAAAAAGGTATACTTATTAATGAAAAAAGTATTAGAACCAATATAAACTAATGCTTTCTTTTTATAAGGGATATTTTCTACGTCGATGAATTCTATAATTGAATAGTTGTTCACTTCCCTTGTCAAATGATTCAATTTCCTGACTTTTAATTCCAAAATTTCAGGATGACTTCGATGTCAACATAGCTTTGGATGTTTCGACTCTGTTTTGTTTTCTTTCTGAAATTCGTCAAGTTATATAAAATATTCACAGAATGCAAGTATAATAGAAAAAGCTGTCGTTTATTGAGGTATTTTTATTACAATAAATTCCAGTTTATTTACTGTGTCCAAATATTTTTCCTCGAGATACTTCAATCTCGAGATTCTTTCATTTTGTGATGAATCAACTGTTCAAGCAACGTTGCTTTTCCTGTTGGCCCTTCAGATTCTTAAAGAGTTTTTAATTATTCCCAGACTTTTTTGAATGTGTCGCATGTGTTTTTATGTTTCAATTCTTCTGGACTTATAACCCAGGTAACACGCTCCATGATAATGACATGACTGCAGTTTAATGAGTGACAAGTTAAAATTACATGATTATGACATCTTAGTCAGTATCCGCTGACATGATAATCATGTCACGATTTTACATGATAATTATGTAAACATCTTGTAATTTTTCAGATTATAAAGTTGGCAGCAGTGGATGAAACCCAAGTACACCAACTTTATAGAATTTATGTTTCAGTTTGACAGATAACCTCAACGTCGAAAAGAATTCTTCTTCGAAAATTCTTTTCGATAGTTTAATGTTATTACTAAGATATACGGAAATAGCAGAGAGTATAGCCGCCATGACACTTTTTCTCTTATTACAAGTTTATGACATCATAGTCACCTACATTCTGTTATCTTTTTCATTGACAGGGAAGTCACATATGATAAGTTAGAGATAACAGGAGCTCTAGTCACCTGTGACAAGTTTTCAAGTCAAAGGTGACAAGTCGAATCAGCTACATTACAAGATTATGATATGATAATCATGTCACGGTGTTACCTGGGAAATCACTTATGCTTATTTTTATGAGTATATGATAATAATCCTTTTTATTGAATAGAGAACTTCTTCTTCTTCTTTTATTGCACTCGGCGACGTTAGCAAGAAATATCTTAGAATTCTTGTTTGGGATTTCTAATTCACATAACACATAAACTTCTGCTTTCAGCACAGTAGCAATCTGGTTCCATAACCTGTAGGAAATAGAATAGAAGATACACAATGTATACCCTATATAAGTGCCTATTTCAAATCATTCGATGCAAACGCAAACAGACATAAATCACAAACGGACATACGTCAGCTTAGGCCGACGTGTAACTACGAAGTACAGATGGCGCAGAAATTCTCGCTTCCAATTAATTTTCAACAATACAAACTTTAGTAGTAAAATGGTCGTATGTGCTAAAAATTGTATTTTTTATTGTATTATTGTATTTATTGCATTCTTTATTTTTTACTGCCTTAACTATAACAGTACACTCATTTTTCAAGGATATTTCTGATAATAAAGACCCATTTTATCATTGTAATTATTTATTATTAAGTGTAAAACATTTGGAAATGCTTTTATTTTTATTTTGAAAGAAATATAACTAAACTAAATTTAAATATAATTAAGTCCTTACGAAAGAAGTATTGGTAAGTATAAATAAGTATAGAGAAGAATGCCTCTAATTGGATAATAATAATAATAAACATAATAATTTTTCAAAAATGCACTATTCTTAAGAAAATTGAGACGGTTGCCATTTTTAATTTTTTCAAAATCATGAATTTTGCACAAAATTATTTTTATCAGGGTGCCAAAAGCTATCACTCCCTAGGTGGGAGTTAGATTTCGATTTTATTTGAGAAAGTTATCTCATTTTCATGGTTTTACTCAGTTTTTCCAATGTTAATCACATGGGAAATTCCAAGTCAATGTTGACACGTCTAAATATTATCCGATTGAGCTAAAACTTGATGGGCATCTTTCTGACGTGTAACCTCACGAAATGATCAACATGGAGGGCAACATTTTTTAAACAAAAATTTATCCTACATAATAAGGACTACCCTGTTGTACGAGTACATCCCTTACATCCCTGATCTTAATAAATAACAATCCAGCATTGTTATCTTGAAATGGTTCTCCATTGATATAAGTAACATTTTTAATTGTATTCTAAACACAGAAAATCCGAAGGTATAACTTTAATCTGTAGCAGAATGATCCAATAATGACACTATCTTTTGTTTCAGAATTTTGATACCAAAAACGGTATTGAAATAAAAAATCAAAAGACTATTATTTTGTTGGATTAATCTGCTGCAGATTAAAATCAAATCTTCTGATTTTCTATGAAAATGAAACGCGCTTCAACCTCTGCCATGTTAACCATTAGGTGCAATTAGAGGATGACAACCATTTCTGGCAACTTCTAATACTGAAAAGGTCTATTAAAATAGTTAGTCCTGTTGGTAAAATCAAATGTCATTGCCAATGCTAACATATTAAATAAGTTGTTTTTGAAGATTAAAGGCTTTCTCAGGGATAAGTTTTAAAGCCAAGTGTTCTACAAGTACAAAGAACGAGAGAAACAGTTTAAAAAAATCCTATGTCAGGAAAACCTCCAAAATTATGGAAGGTAACCAGTTATGCCTCCATGTAGGAAACGCATTTTTAAATTTTTTACATATTATCCTGTTCGGGGTCCTATTCAGTTAGAGGCACTCTTCCCTAATGCAAAATTCGCAAGTTAGCAATTTATTTACATCAATTTGTAAACAATTTTGAAGTACAAAATAAAAATTCTTCCATTCTGAAATCATTTTTCTGATCTTCTGAAGTCTTAAGAACATTGAGAAATCTAATTTTTATTACATCATGTAAGATAGATTTACCAATTCCTGATCACCTATATTTTTTGACAAAAATGCCATAAAAAATGAAGGGTTGTTGGGCAAAAGGACATAAGTGCCAAAACGCGAATTTTACAGGAGACACAAAAAACTGTCTAACTTTAGCACATTTAATTTAAAAAAAAAGAAACAAGAAATTGTTTTCAAAATATTACTTAGATTTATTGAATCGTGGAAGAAACGCTTTGAAAAAAGGCAACCATTGTTATTTTTAAATCTAAAAAAAACTAAAAACGTGTCTCGAGCTATTATTTGTCTCTATTGATTGTGAAATTAGCAGGCAGAAAGAAGCGACGACTTCGGAGAAAAAAATTATTAAATATTGATTTCGAGGATGGTATTGATAAAAACATAATTTCTTTCAACTGTTTAATTTTGAAATGAAGTATGTATTAATACTTCATCGTACAAATAATTCTTTTTTGTGACGTCACAACTCTCGGACATGACATTTGGGGCCATAAAGGCCCAAAATGAACTACGTAGTTCATGGCACTTATGCTCTTATGTACTGCTTTTTTCCCCTGACCCACTTCCAAATCGAACTGAACCATAATCTTCTACAGATACATGAGCTAGGTCAAAACAATTAATTTAAGACAACAAAACGAATTTCCTGAATTTGGCACTTACGCTATTTTGGCCGACTACCCTTAAAATGCTGTACCTATGTTTTTTTCAAAATTGGAACCTTTTAAAAGGGATACCAAAAAAGTCACAAATAAGTGATAAACTCTTTTTTAAGCTACGCCTAAGGAAATCTGATCAGCAGCCTTTGAATTCACCGATTCATTTTCAAAACTTTTGATATTAAATTAACGTTAATAGCTTCTGTTTTAATCACAATCGATAACGAATAAGTTGTTCAACATTTATAAAAAATTACTTATGCCAATTTCAATTGATTTTTCCGAATATAACCTGTAAAAGACCAAAGTAATCAGGAATTGGGACACCTATCTTAATTCACAAAATCATCTTTATTTTGTTCTCAGCTGAACATTACAAAACCCTTTCAATTTGACTATATCTGACGCATACTTTTAAAAGTATTTTTAGCAATAAAGGGAACATTTTAATATAGACTGTTACGAAATTTTCGATTCGTTTCAATTTCAAAAGAATACTTCTACAGATTTTGAAAAACTTCAATCATAAGTCTGCGTGATCATGTTGGGGATTTGATTGGCGAATTTTTTTCTGAAAGTAGTGCCAAACATCTCCCAAAATCGAAGTACTTGGTCATTCGAATTTAAAAACAGCTATTGTCAGCGAGGTGTTTCTGTCAAATCTAGTTATGCACTGAAATTTGTACAAAAAGAACCTAGAAGACTTACTTTTATATGCATTTTAAAAAACCATTTTCTAAAGAATAATTGAACTCCTCACTGCAAGAATAGGATATGGGTTATTGCAAAACAGTTGTGAAATCTGAACTATCGATTTTTTGAAAGAAAAATCTTCTTAGATCGAGCTAAAGTATTTTTTCTCCTTTATTTCTAATTCAAAATAAAACGAAAATACCAATTTAAGAGATCAAAAATTATTTCTACCTAGAAATATTCTTAAGTTATCTTTGATACTTTTTTTTATTACGGGAAAAACAAAAACCATTTTTAACGGCGGTTTGAAATAGATAGCCAGCTAAAGTATTTTTCCCCTTTATTTCTAATTCAAAATAAAACGAAAATACCAATTTAAGAGGTGAAGAATTATTTCTGCCTAGAAATGTTCTTAATTTACAACATTTGTTATTCTTTTTTTTTTTTAGTACGGACGGGAAGAACGAAAAATTTTTTAACCTCGTTTTGAAATAGGTGACAATATTCCGCGATTAAAACATATAAATTTATCAATAATATTACCACGTTTAAATCTTGGTAGTTGGCTGGTTGTGTTGAGCCACCATTTAATATTTTTGAATAACTCCATTTTTGTGATCTTTAAAGATTTCCAGAGATTGGGTCACAATTTCTCAAAAGTATCAAAGTTGGACAAAAGTCTTTCGATTTTAATGAAATAAATAATTATAATAATAAATGCTTCCCTCCCTTGGGTAAGGGAAGTTTGTGTTGACAAATTTTCAAAATTCTGGGCGTTTCCTGGCTTTGAATCTTAAAGCTTGTTATTTTTCAAAACACAATATATCCGAGACCGTTAAATGGGTTAAGGGTGAACGTTAAACCACTTTGAAAATGGCCGACTGGTTCCGAAATTTTTCTGAGTTGAAACCTTCAATTTACCCGTCCCTGAGGGACACCTATTTAATGTTGAGGTTTGCATTTAGACAAGACTTGCCAAACATATGGGATCTGTCGAATTCACGCCGTTTTCCAAAACTAATTGCAAAATTCTTGTTCTCGTAATAAAGAACAGAGGCGTAGAGAGAACGGCAGAGAGCCCGATTTCTCCGCAAGTGTCTGTGTTGTGCGGGAAAAATAGTTTTCAGTGTGGCTTTTAAATCTACTCTCTCTTTCTAAATTTGCCGTCTGCTTTCAATAAATTCTGTAATTTAGAAATAAATGTTTTCTCCGTCGAAATCGATGTCCTATTACAAAAAAATGGACATCTCACATTTTTCTACCGACTCAGGAATCTCGACAGATACCATATATTTGGTAAGTCTTGTCTAACTGCAAACCTCAACATTAAATAGGTGCCCCTCAGGGACGGGTAAATTGGGGGTTTGGACTTAGAAAAATTTTGGAACCAGTCGACCATTTTCAAAGTGTCTTAACGTTCACCCTTAAATCAGGAATAGCGTAGGTCTTCTAAATGTTAAAACGATTTTTAGAAAAAACATCGCTAAGTCAAATCCCTGAAATGGTTGCTCAGCCGACTTTCAAAACATCTTTGAAATTTTCCAAGTATACCAAGCAAAAGTTTTGGTTTGCGTTTTTTTTTCGATTTGCCTTTTACTTTAATAAATTTTTTTAAGTTCCGTTTCGGGTTACGATTTACTTGATGGAAACAACAAAATAATATGTTTGAATGGTTAAAAAAAAATTTGATTTGAATTCAACGAACTTTGCTTGAATCAAACAAAATTTGTTTAAATTAAATACATTTTTTTGTTTGACCTATTTTTAATGGGATTAAACAAATCTTTTTCACAGTGAAAAGGCAAATAAAAGTCTTGTCAAATAATAATTATATGTTTTCAGAAACAGAAGAAGTTGAAAGTTTCGTTTGACGTGATTCAAGTCTTACGAATACTATAGAAAATGTCAATTAAAATTACATTTCGTTGCTGTAATTCTTTCCTATGATTTCTGTGGCGAAATTACAAATTTATTGTAAATTTCCGGTATTTTCTGAAGAAATATTACCATAATTTTATGAATTTTACAGCTTTCTGTAATTTTACCACAGAAATCATTGGAAATAAAAATATCAGTGATTTCTGTCTGAATTTTACACTGGAATGGAAAACAAATAAAAATGTAATTTCACAGTGTCCACGTAAATTTATACACGCTATCACTGTAAAAACTTAAGGCCAATGTAAAATTCTTGTAACTCCAACCGTGAAATGTTACAGTGTCATGTTACTTTTAACATCATTTTGGCAAATTTCCTACAAAAATCACTGGTACTTTTAGGTATTTTATTTCTATTGATTCCCGTGGTAAATTTAGATGACATTTTTTACAGTGTAACCAAATATAGTTCGGTATGCTCGTGACTGGGAAAAGCATACTGAACTCTAACCAAAATGCTTATGTAATACTTTAAACATTTCTATTCAGTTTTAAAAACGAATTGTTAGTCCTTGCTGATTTCATTCTGATATCAGAAACTCTGTAGGTGAAAAAATTCCTGTACAAGGGCTTTTTGCATGCATCGCTGTTCGTCAGGTGGCATTTTTCTCCTTGTATGTAAGTCATTTATGTGTCCACCCTATATAT
>JBAGKK010013325.1:0-11917 GCA_037177015.1 Euceroptres primus
CGCCGCTGAGCTCCGAGTTCAGCTTTCCTCATCCCCTTGGACCCCTTGCCCAAATTTGAATGTGTTAGTATGTATAACCTACTTCCTGGAAGGCTTATTCCGGTCAGTGTTCAACCACGCTTTCAGTGTATATCTAATATCTAATATATAATAATATATAATAAAAATAAATAATACATAAATAATAAATAATAATATATAATACATCTAATATCTCTGACAATAATCTTCATAAAATTTACAAAACTTGCCCCGATATCCAAGAGTTCTGAACAAAGTATAGTATTTTTTCGGATAAAAATTTTTTCCGTGTAGCTTTTTTTCAGTAAAGAAATGATAAAAATATTAAAAAACTAAAAAGGTATAAGAAAATATAAAATCAGGTATCTGTGCAAAATTTTAAGCAGTCAAGTGTAATACTTCAAAGGAATTTTAATGGTTCTAAATATACCATTTAATTAACTACAGAATTGTCTTTTGAATTACTTATTATTTTAAAAGGAGTAAAATGTAAATAAGATAGGGTCACTGCTAAAAATATTCTGGCTCAGTTATTAATGATTATAATCGATAGATATCAACTTAGCATAGAAGATATAGGAAGCAGGGGATTATTAGTTTGATTTAAGTAACTTCGCAGGAAGTGTTCTCATTCTCCAGACATGGAAGAGACTTTAGACAAGTATCGGAAACAAGTAGATATATTAAGTGGAAAGCCTAGATCAACTCTCCATTCGACCCGTTGACCTGAACTACTGAAATAAGTTAAGATATAGATGTTGAATACTCTTTTGATGATAACTCGCAAACAAATTGAGCTAGGGTTACGAAATTGGGAGGAATTATAGTTCCAGATGATGCCCAAGATTCATTAAGGGGTGTTTACCTCTTATCGTGTCTCATATTTGAATAGTCTTTGAAATAGTTTGAAAAATCGAGAAAAATAACCTCAGTATTAAATATAACAAATTTTAAAAGAGAAATTTGATTTTGATTTTTAAAAAAGTAGTAGAATCTGTAATTGTTTATTTATTATTAGTTATTTAAAATGTCCTATTTTTTCTTTCAGTTTAGAAAAAATCGTAATTCTGATTCAATCTTCATCATTGATTTACCCAGCAAGTTTATTTTTAATAAAATTCATCCAACTAGAATTGCAGATAATATTTTAAAGAACAAAATACACTATCAATGATGAAGATTGAATCAGAATTATGACTTTTTTTCTAAAGTCTATAAATCTGAATTAGTCAAAAACTACTAGTGAAATAGCTAGAAGTCTTCCATCAATTAAATTAGTAGAGACGTCTATACTAATAATTAGTAGAGAACTACTAATTTTTAGTCAATTTCTACTAATTCATTTAATAACGTTACTAATAGAATTAGTAAAAGTGTATTTTGTGCTTTAAAATATTACCTTCAATTCTATTTGGATCACTTTTTTTGAAACACAGTTAAATTGACATAAAAAAAATTATTAATTAACTAATATTTTATCTAACTATATCTCTTTACCCAGCAAGGTTATTTTTAATAAAATTTATCCAAGTAGAATTTTAGGTAATATTTTAATGAACAAAATACACTATCAATGATAAAGTCTGAATCAGAATTATGATTTTTTTCTAAACTCTCTAAATCTGAATTAGTCAAAAACTACTAGTGAAATAGCTAGAAATCTTCCATTAATTAAATTAGTAGTTTTCTACTAATTGTTAATAGAAATGCTTACTAATTCAATTGGTGGAAGACTTCTCGCTATTTCACTAATAATTTGTGATTAATTCAGATTTAGAGAGTAAGTGAAAGAAAATCTTAAATAATTAATGTTAAAAAATAATTATAGATTTAACTTTTTTTCTATACCGCAATCTGATTTCTCTTTCAATACTTGTTTTAATTTAACAATATGGTTATTTTCCTCGATTTTATAAACCTTTTTTAAAAGTTGAGGTGCGATAGGAGGTGAACATCCTTAAGTTTTGAACCAGATCAGATAAGAAGAAACATTTTTATTTTATTTTATATTTTTCTCAGAAATCGTTTTAGATGTTTCTTTTTGGAATTTTTATTATATCAAGGACAATTTTTTTCTGGAATTGTAGATTTCACTGAAATATATAAATATTTATATAAATTTATATTTAAATATATTAAATATTATTGTTTATAACCAGTAGATTGTCGACTGTGCTTCGACAGTCATCATCAGAAGATTTACAAAAAAGGCCCATAAGAAAACCTGTATGACATATATAAGACATAAATAACTGTGAGAAGTAGCCTAGATACAAGATGTGAATAATAATTTGATAAAGCTTAACCAGAATCAATAATTTAACAACATTTAAAATAAGTAAAATAACAATGGAGAATTTAAAACGGTATCATAAAATATGAAATTATTAACGAAGATATTAAATTCATATTACCTGGTTCACAGTTAAAGTATTATATTAAGATAATAATTATATTAATTAATTATATTATTAATTAATTAATTATATAATATTATAATTATAATATTATAATATTATAAATATAATTATATTATTATTAATTAATTAATTATATTAAGATATTGTGTAAAAAATTACATTGTGTAAAAATGTAATATAATTTATAAATTACAATATCTTACTTTTTTAACTGTGAACCAGGTAATATGAATTTAATATCTTCCTTATTAATTTCATATTTTATGATACCGTTTTAAATTTTCCATTGTTATTTTATTTATTTTAAATGTTGTTAAATTATTGATTCTGGTTAAGCTTTACCAAATTATTATTCACATCTTGTATCTAGGCTACTTCTCACAGTTGTTTATGTCTTATGTATGTCATACAGGTTTTCTGATGGTCCTTTTTTGTAAATCTTCTGATGATGACTGTCGAAGCACAGTCGAAACGTAAAGTTTTTCACTGACGAATCTCTCAGTTCCAAATTAACATATTAAAATGTGACCAGTAATCAACATGTCTACTTCTTTACATCTTCTACTGAATATTTAACCCTGGTCAACACTACCATCGTATATATAGGTTGTTTATAACGTGAGAAATAACTTGAAATGCATTTGTATAAGATTTGTAAAAAGAACATGATGTCGAGGTGCCATATTCAGTACATTTTTGAAAACTACAAACGAATAAAGAAACTTAATGGCATGAAATCTTTTGAAATATGTTCTTTGTGGTATTCTGAAGAGTACACCTGCCATGTGATATCCATTGTTTTTACAAAAAATTAGGATATAATGCGAGGGACATGAAAGTCATGGGTTCGAGAGAATAACCCGAATCTGAATAAGACAGGATTGAATCGGAAGTAGGATGCCATGTTCAAGGTTAAAAAATAGCGTGTCGGTCCTGGAGATGGCGGGAAGATTAAAGTAGCGACGTACGCGCACAAAACGATCAACGCGGAAGCACGTTGAATGCACGACCAGCGGAACATAGACATGCAATCATCAGCAACAAGTAAGATCCTAAAGCACGAGAACAACTTGGTGGCAAACTTGTTTGCCCCTGCTCGCTAATTTCACTACGTCACTGAATTTGCCTCAATCGATTCTCCCACATTTGCTGCTCTTCCCCCTTTTCTCATCAAATGCATCGAATTCTCACAGCTCATCGACACGCGGAGACGCTATCTCTCGAAATTGTTCTGCTCACGAAATACTCCAAATCAATTGTGAAAAGAACTCGAAGAATCCTCAGTGCAATTCACAAAAGCTAGACTCTGAGAAATAATGAATCGAATTGAAAAAGAAATTGCCACAATAATATTTATAGCTTTCTATATGTATTACGATTTCTATCTAATATACTATATCTGATGGGGATTTTCCCAACTTATTTCTTTCATAACAATGCTTTATTTTTAGGTCAAGTAAAAATAGCTTGGTCAAACACTGTAGGTGAATTTGATTTGCCTCGCCTGATGATTAAATATACATATATCAATATGATCGGTCTCAATATTGCAGAACTTTGGAGAGAAAGATTAGAATCATGGTCTCACATAAAAGGTGCACGTAATTACTGAAACATTTACGACAGACTGGATAATCGGAGTAAATTTAACTTTACATACTTCAAAGCCCGCAGCGACCACTATTATCGAATCCGCGCAAAAGGAGGCGGATTAATGACGATCAAAGGAAGCGTGGCTCCGACCTGACGTTGAAGTAAAGACCATGGGCTAATGACCCAGGGATGAAAAAAGTCCCCCTCAAAATTAGGAAAACAGCTGAGCTTATTATAAAATCGTTAGTGTGAAACAAAAGGGCTCTTGAATTACACGCTGCTACAAAATAAACTCACCAAATTTGCCTTCTTGTATTCACTTTAATACATGTGCAAACACATTCTTTGGTTAATTAACTTTATTGGCCATAATTCTTCATTGAGAAAAAGATATGTTACTATTAATTTCCAAATTATTGAATTATTATTCAGAAAATTTGATAATTTGTTCTCACTTATCTAGAGATGTGAATGAAAAAGTTTTTATTTTCATTTGCATCTTAAAACTTCTGCAACTTGACGAAAATTTTCAATGTGAACATGTGCAAAACATCACAGTATAAAATGTAAGATAGTGATTATTTCTGCTTACAATTTTCAAGTAAAGTTTTTAATTTTCAAATACGATTCATTTCATCGGTTTTATTTTAAGAAACTGATATAATATCACACAATAAATATTTTTCTTGTGCAGTTTTCAGTAGGATTCAGTTGGATTTACGTACCTGAAGGAACATTTCACCGTCGAGGTGATGATGGTCATAAGCAGCAAGCGCTGCCAGTTCCCTCGCTCGATAATGTGAATCATGGTGAGAGTTCTCCTCCTTGTCCTTATGCATTACCACTGTAACAAATTTACAAACTCGAAATAAATCGTCTGCTTCTCGAATTAAAAACTCATCTTTCCTCTCGAAAAAAGGTGTCATCAACATGCATATTAGCATCAAAAAGATACACCTGAGAAAAGTGAGTTAACGTTTTTATAGCAGAGAAAGATTTTTAGAAAATTGTTAGGTTTTACGAATCCATTATATAAAATTAAAAAGAGGTTTTTATTTCAGGTTAACTTGAAATATAATTACTATTTAATTGTACAGTTGAAGAAATATAACTTTGCATATGCAAATTACTTAAGAGATTGAAATCAATATTTCCAACCCCTGACGAGGGAAGGCTCTGTTTTTGCGGATCCTATTAACCATACAGGGATTAAATTTCAGTGTTGGCGACTAGCCAGCTTTAGGAAACTAATACTTTCTTGAGAGTTAAGAGTAGTGAGCGCTTAGTCAGATTTTTAGATAAGAAATCATTTCCAAGTGCATTCTTTGCCTTTTTTTCCAGAAATTTCAGTAAACATCAACATGAAGTAGATAAAATTGTAACAGACAAAATGTTAATTTTTTTATAGTTTACTTTCTTATATTAGCCAGTTATTTAAAATTTCAGCGATAAAACACGCTTTTCGATGTCCTGTCACATTTTGGTCGCAACATTGGTATTATTTAGTAGCGCGGTGATCTTATAAGTTCTAATTATGGCGTGCATATTAAATAGAGGGGAGGCAGGTGTATGAAACTGCAACGGATCGGTCGAGTATTATAGGGGCCCAAGAGGAAGTGTCGCTCACATCCTGTCACATATGTCGCGAGCAGAAACCGACGATTCGTCGCCATATTCAGTACATCACCGTGTACGCTGATTTATGCAATATTAATATTAAGAAAAATTAAATTCGAGTAAAATACCCAGTTCTCACGCACCCAAAACGTTTAGTTCCATAAATTAACATCCAATATTATACACGATTAATATTATAACTAGTAGTTACAGAAGTTGTTGGTACCCTAAGAAGAAATTCATACTATGAATTAAATTAACATATAAAATATTAAAGTATTAAAATAGAGATGGTGAAGCAAACTAAAAAAATGACAAGATGGCATGAAAAATTGACAAAAGCTTTCAACTTTTTCAACCCTTTTTCCAATTCTTTTGGAACCGATTTATTCTTTTTCCTGTGATTCAACAATAATAATTTCTGAACCGTTTATTTAGTATAAGAAGATGAGGAAGAGAGCATGAAGGTGATGGGAAACACGATCGATAATAGTTTCTTTAATCAGAGATCGTTAAAATAGCAGGAAGTTCATCGAAGGGTAAAGAAAGACTAATCGCGATTGTTGGCGTGTCACCGGTCAATGCGGTTTGTTCGGCACGTGGCCGTCGACCCCACCTAGTGGATTTCTTATATCTCTTTATCTCGATTTCCCCCTCTCGTCTTATCACGATTTTCGCCCCAAGAAACAAAGTCGAGATCATTCACGAGTTTTTACTCGACGAAGAAATCACGCGATCTCTATCGCCTGCATTCACGTGGAAAGCTCCCACCGATCGATTTTAACACTTTCCACACCTTTTCCGGTTCTCAAGGGCATCGGCTTGGAACAGGGCCCTTTTTATATTTTGATCTCTTGATCTTCAATCCCACCATCGGCGAGCTCGTGCCCTCAAATTATACCCTCCTTTTTCATATAGAGTGACAGTTAGTATCAATTATTTCTTTCTTGTCAGAAGGCCAATGATTGTATCTATATGCAAAACAGTTTGTGGATAAAATCTATCCCTATTTCTCAGATAATTTAAAAAAATTTATTTTACTTGAGTCTAAACATACTATTTTCCAAATATTTTACTTAAACAGTCTTCTTTAGATGAATAAAATACACGTAATATATGATGGAAGTTTTTTTCATTATATGTATGAATATTAGTTATCAAAAAAATTTAGTTTGACACTTTGAATAGGATTAGATAATTTTCAGTGCAAATTGAATATTTAACAATGTGTATAGAGCAATGAGAGTTTATTTTTATCGAGGAGGAAATCCTGATCGACGTGCGAGGTACATAGAGGCGCGTTTAGCCCTAATCGATCATCTGCACTTAGGTTTTATAGAGATGTGACACTTGAGTGCAAATAATGACTCCGCTGATTCGGTGGCACGAAGCCGTGTTCTTTCTCTTTCTATGTTAGCTCTTCCTTCCTCAGTATCTGCAGTGACTTGCACTTTTGAGCACGTGCTTGCTCTGGCAAAGGCGGTAGCAGAATAGGATAGGTTGCTTAAAACGAGTTAAGTGAATGGTTAATTAAGCTATTATCTCGTGGTTATACGATCGAACGATGATTAATGGCTTGTCCAACGTGTCCTACAACTATTACCGGATCCCCTTTTACCGCCAGTTCGTTAAGTACACAATTATACATACATATAGAAATAATTATACAAGCATTAAGCTAATACTAAATTTTCTTATCACTTAAACATCACGTTTGCAAAAATTATCTAATAGGATTGTTTCATTTTAAATAACATAATTTATAACCACTATACCCAGTAGGGTGTTCCTTATTTTTTTCTTTTTTTTTTTGGAAATCGTTTGCTCCAACCCCCGGGATTTGTTAGAATGCCCAAAAATAGAAAGTATTTCAAATTTGAGCCAATTCGGTTATTATTTACCCGTCGCCCCAGACATTTGAAATTTCCCATAGGATTCCCATGGGAGAAATCGTGCAAAAACGTAAAATCTATACATAACTTTTTGAGTTTAAAAAAAAAATCAATCATCCACCGAGAACAGCAATCTTCAAGTAATGCTTAAGGCTTTTCAATTTTAAAAAACTTGAAATTTTCAAAATTTCCAAAATTGGGTACCAAAAATTTTGGACAAAAATGGCATTTTTTAGTTATTAACAAACATTGATTAAACATTATAAAAAATCTCATAAATTATTGTAAATCATGTAGTGGCAAAACAGCGTAAGCCATAAAATTTTCAAAATCGTTTTTTTTTGCTAAAAAATTATCTAAATTTGAGATACATTACCCAGTGAAACGGTTTATTCTAAAACAATTTGGAAGTAGGTTTTTGAATAAATTGTTATGCCAAAAGTACTTATCTCACATTTAATAATAACAAGCGTAATGATTATGTAATTTCCTTGTCATGACTTGGGTGTCAGATTTCTTTAAATAGTTTAAATAGTTTTAATTCTTAATTTAGTACAAATCAACTGATATTCTTAGGGATTATTACTTTTAAAAATTATTTATTCATTACCTGGTTGTAAAAAATGGAAAAAAATTATTACGAAAGATTGAGTTAGGTTATGGCATTTTTTAAACTTTGAACCATTTTTTCTAAGAGCATGATCAAGATTTGAAAAAAAATGCAAAACCCTCGTTTGTCCACCATTTACAGACATCTGTAACTGCTACAAGAACAATAACAAATAACACCCTTCAGTTCTCAATGAAATATTTTCAAACTTTGCTAGAAAAAAAGTTTAACTTTAAAAACTATTTGATTATCCACAGCATCCAAAATTTTGAAAAAATCTAAAATGACGGCTAATGAAATATTCAAAAAACAGCTTACTTCTACAGTTTTCAACTAAATATTTTCAAACCTTGCTAGAAAGGTTTCGATAGTTTCACTTCACGCGTGATAAAATAACTATACATTTTGGACTTTGTGCAAAGTTTGGATACTCTGTTTCAGACGAGGTTTCAGATGATCAGATAGTTCCTGACGCCAAACTTCTTTTTCTAGCAAGGTTTGAAAATATTTCATCGAAAACTGTAGAAGTACGCTATTTTTTGGAATATTTAATTGGCCGCCATTTTAGATTTTTTCAAAATTTTGTATGCCTTGGATTATCAGACAGTTTCTGAAGCGTTTTCTTTTTCTAGCGAGATTTGAAAATATTTCATTAAAAACTATAGAAGTGAGCTATTTTTGAATATTTATTGGGCCGCCATCATTTAGGATTGTGTCAACATTTTAGATGTTTTAGATCATCAGATAGTTCCTGACTATCTGATGTCAGGAACTATCTTTTTCTAGCAAAGTTATTTTTTTAGCAAAGTTTGAAAATATTTCGTTGAAAAATGAAGAAGTAACTTATTTTTTGAATATTTAATGGCCGTCATTTTTGAGTTTTTTAAAAGTTTGGATGCCGTGGATCATCAGGTAGTTTTTGAAGCCAAACTTCTTTTTCTAGCAAAGCTTGAAAATATTTTATTAGAAACTCATTTCATGTATAAATGAGCTAGTTTTTGAAGCCAGCTTGGATTTTTTCGAAATTTTTAATTTTCAGGGCCACCACCTGCCTTACAATATTTATTCGGTTTTTTAATAATGTTTAATCAATATTTGTTAATAAATATAAAAAATAACATTTTTGTGCAAAATTTTTGTGCCCCCATTTTGAAAATTTTGAAAATTTCAAGTTTTTCAAAATTGAGATGCCTTAATCATCGCTTGCAGATTGCTGTCCTCGGTGGACAATTGTTTTCAATAAAAACTCAAAAAGTTATGTAGATTTTACGTTTTTGAACGATTTCTCCCACACTGTTAGAAATTTCCATGGCAATTTTCAAAGACATGAGACTGAAGCTTTATGCAGTTACCACTTCTAAAATTTCAGTTACCGTTTCTGAAATTTCAGTTACAGTTTGGTAAATTTCAGTTACAATTTGGTAAATTTAAGAAAAATGTAGGAAAATTCAGTTACAAGTAACAGACAAATCAAGTAACTGAAGCTTTCCGCAGTTACACATAACTGAAAATGCAGTTACATGTGACCGAATATTCAGTTACAGTTTGGTAAATTTCAGTTACAATTTGGTAATTTTCAGGTACGGTTTCTGAACAGTATTTTAAATTATATAAAAATTTCTGTTACTTTCGAAACCTAAAAGTTTCGGAAATTTACGAACATTTCTAACAGTGCATGGGAATCCTATGGGAAACTGCAAATGTCTGGGGCGATGGGTAAATATTAACAGATTTGGCTCAAATTTGAAACATTTTCTATTTTTGGGCATTCTAACAAATCCCGGGGCTTGAAGCAAACAATTTCCAAAAAAGAATTCAACCAGGTACATATAAATAAGAAACACCCTAATACACAGTTTATAAAAAAAAACTGTGTTCAGTATAGTTGTAGAAGGAAGGTCTTAATCAAGAAAATTTTTATTTTTATCAAAGGTAATTAAGAAAGTAGAAACATTTTACTGCTGTGATCTCATGATTATTTTTAAAAAAAGTGAAGTAGTAGAACCTCCACGTGAATGTATATTAATGCTACATAGTCAAAGAACGCGAGAAGGGCAAACATGGAGCAAACGTCGTGTGCTTCGTTCCAGAACACGTACGCACTATGTTTTTACAGAGTAATCCGTCAGGTAAAAGTGGGCTGATAATGCAGGAGCGAGTCAGCCCCGCCCTATCCCTGTTACCACGATAAAAATCTCTTATTACGCAACGAAGCGATAAGCCTCTGCCAGAGTCCGTTGTGTCTCTCGCAAAGGGACTGACTACTAATAAAGCATGTGGGGCGTTTCATGTGAAATCAACGTGCTCATTTCCCTCGTTGTCTTCGATTTTAACACCCAAGCTTTTTAACTTGTAATGACCTAGGGTGAATGGACGTTTTTTACTCTTTTGATATTTCATGTCTAACAATGAAAGAAAAATGTGTGTTTTCAATGCTTCAATTCATTTTGGTAGGTGGCAGAAAGCTAAATGCAATCCCTACACAATTTCTCTTTAGACCTTTTTTTAAATGTATATCTCCTCTTTCCTCTCTTCTCCCTAAACCTCATGCTCATCGCAGATCGCACCACGAACGCAAACCACGGCCTGCCTCAGTATCTAACAAGAATGAATCGACTCAATTTTTCAGCGAGTCTGCAATGTCTTGACGGTCCCAGCAAACGAGCTTGACAAAATATGGAAGATACGCGTGTGCATTAGCACGCTCGTTTGTCGCCCTCTGTACCAAAGGTGCATTTCCATATTCACACCCGCAGAGAAGCTCGACAAGTTACTTTTGCAGCGTTCAAAATGTTTCGTCTGTTCAAAAAGAATTTATCGTATCCGGTTATTCTTATGCTGTTCGATTAATATTATTGCTCCACCAATGTAGCATAAACATTGTGCAACTTGTCATTTACTTTATATATAATAGAGTAAACTTGCCTAATGTGAATCCGTTTCCAAAAGTGGACCCCTATATAGTGAAATTTTCTTTTGAGTAAATGTAATTAATACTGAATTAATATTTTTTTTCCAAAACGTTTTCACACAAAATGCCTAGGCATCAACTTGAGCTTGAAAATCGCATATCAAAATCTTGCACAATGGTAGTTTTCGTTTGCTTCACAATGTAGTTGTCAACTGCTGCTTGCAACGTTTTGATATCCTGAGTTTTTGTGTTATTATTAAACGTGAGTCTTGTAGTGGTTCACTTTAGGAACTCTTTTCTGAAATCCGAAAAAATACGCTTTTTACGAAAGTAATTACTTTTGATACAAGTATTTATAACAACTTTTCATGATAGAATTCGACAAAGCAGTAGTTGATCTTTTATTGCATTAAAACTTCTTTGTCGAGAAGTTTTGATAAAACGGAAAATCAATTAAAAAGGGTGGGAGAGATCCGAACGCGGGGCATAGGGTACCTATGAAATGTAGATGTTGGACGAAAATAAAGTCATACCTACCTGCTGGTTGGGAGAGATAACAAATATTTAACAAGTTTACAAAGACCGTCCCGAGCTATTAATCTCACAGTTAGTTTGTTAGTTACCGCCGGGGTGCAGTGATAAATCACGAACGAACGCCATTTTTACCGCATATACGCTAATTGTTATTTACGACGGGTTATAAAGTATACCATGGCTTTATTAAGAAACGAGCTGACCACAGATCACGATCCCACTAACCAACAACGCTCTAAACTTAAATACTCGCTCCTTTCACGACCATCCTCCATCTTCTGCGCGAAAATAGTACCTATATGTGAAACCTGCTTTTATA
>JBAGKK010013336.1:0-30647 GCA_037177015.1 Euceroptres primus
ACTCAGACGTGTGGACAATACTTTTACGCGTTTTCGAGCGCTCAGCAGGTTATTCGATCCGGACGCTCAATTATAAGTCGACCGAATGGAATGTTTTAAATGTGATCTCTAATTCCTTTATGACGACTATGATACAAGTTTTAGCTGGTTTTATATTCGGTAGACTTATTATTAAAATAATTAATGCATCGATCTGTAGTTTTAGGAAATGATAAAAGACATAACGGAGCATTGATGTCAAGTGCGGTACAAATTTTATTTTTTTAAATAAAAGATCAATTAGATCATTTTAAATTATTTTAAAAGGGCGTTAGAACCTTCATTCACATAACATGAATTCATAGTGTATCACATTGCCTGAATATAAAGCTATGGAATTCTTTATGTTCAGCGGGTTTATTATTAGAGAAATGTAGATATAGGGTTGAAAATTTAGAAAATAATAAGGAATATATGTGGGCATCGATGTTTGGTGCGCTTTAATTTCTATATTGAGCGGAAGGTTGTTTTTTGAATTATATTGTGTTCACCTTGCAGCCCAGGTGGTTGATGGCGTGATTGCACATGATGACCTGAGATATTTTCGTTTATTACTAATTTTTGCTGCATTTGCAACTAACTAGAGAAGATAACGTCGATGTTATCATAAATAAGGCTAATAAAAGTATGCACGAAATCGTATTTATAATTAAAGTGAACGAATAAAATCGCTGAGTATAATCGAAGTGAGAGTGCGATGCTGTCAAAGCAGAAAGAAACTTTAGAAAAGGATAAGGACGCCATCTAGGTTGTATTAGATTTTTGTAATAAAAATGCTTGTCAATTACGAGGAAACACTTAATTTTTAAAAACAATTTTTTTTTAAATAAAAACTGAAACTCACCAGACATCGATATCTCAGTATATTCTTTATCATTTCCCAAAATTTCAGCGCTATATTTGCATTTCTCTAATAATAAACCCGCTGAATGTAAATAAAGAACGGTCAGTAATTTGTGACGTCATTATGTATCAAATGCCCCATAACGAGATGCTCATTTTTACGAGACGATCCGAACGATAGTAACTGCCAAAAAAAGATCACCTTTCTCGGTCTCGGTGATTTCTCGATCGGCTCGATCGTTAGGCGTTACTATTTTATGACAAGTGAATTTTGGGGTATATTCATGCGCCTCGGACGAAGAAATGGAGTGAATCGTCCCCAGGATGAGGATTTCAACCTCTTCAACGGGCAAAGGACCGCCCCACGTGGCGTGGGGGAGTTTCTCCCCGGCTTATCTGGCTACTAGGCTACTTGTATATTACGATGCCCAAGGCAGAAACACGAGTAGTTCACCGCTGGCTAACAAGTCGACTAGTCGGCGAAGCAGCCGAGTCAGCCGGTAGCGCGGCTTTCTCATTCCTTGACAAAACCGTACAGACACCTGCCGTTATCTACAGTTTGCTTCGAACCACCAGCGACTCGATATTCTCCGAGAAAATTCGCAATATATCAAATCAGTTTGGACTTGTTCAAAACGACATAAAAGTTTCAATGGAAAGAAGTTAGTTTCTGAGAAAGTGTTTAACTCGTTTAAGAATTTCTAATAAAGAACTTTGAATTTTTCCACTTTTCTGTGACAAGTTTGCTCGTGACAAGATGCAAAGAAATTATAAAGACTGCAAAATGATTTTCTTTGCTTGTTCCTTCTTTGTGGTCCTTTCGATGATGCTGAGGACTTCTCAAGCACTTCACACTCCTCTTCTACCAGGTACGAGAATTAAGTTCTGTGATTAAGTGATTTTTTCAGGGAAATTCAAGTTTTCTGTGAAAAGTGTGAGAAAATGGTTATATTTAGCTCTTGTGAATATTTTTGCTTCATGAGATTCCAGTTTTTGCTATAGGTCGACTTTTATGTGAAGCAAGAACTTGGTCTGCAGTTAAACGACCGGCTTACAAATCGGAAATGTTGAGGCTGTGAAAGATTTTAGATTGCATTGGGGACTCGTTTCTAGTTATTTCGAATGATCGTTAAATGTAAATAACAATCACTTTCAGTGGCGAAAGTTTTCCTGACGAGGGGTCAGGAAATCAAGGGGCACTGAGGAATGTTATAGAAATGAGGAACCAATTCTATTTTATTTTTTTTTGTTGCAAGGAAAGATTTGGCGCGACGTTTTCAAGTCAAATTCTCTCTATAGTAATTCTAGAGCGTCAGATGACGGTCTGAGTAACGGTTTCGGACTTTTTAAATTGAGGTTGGTCTTGGCTGAAAGTGTTACAAGATTTCTTGCAAAAATATGAAAGTGAGAATAATTGATAATAATTTATTGATAATATGAAAGCTGAGGATAATTTATTTAATTATTTTTGCTTAAAAAAGTAATTGTATTAAATAATTCAATAAATAATTTTGTTAAAAATTTAGCTTCAGTCTTGTTTCTTTTAGTTTATTTATTTATTATTTTTATTTCAATCTTATTTATTTTAGTTTATTATACAGACGACAATCGGTTTATTTCTAATTAACAGAAAATTTGACTCATGACTTTAAACCTTCATAAAAACCGTTTATAATATTTTTTCCCTATGAAAAAGAAAAAACAAGAACTATCGAGTAAAGTTGAAATTACATAAAAGCTCGTATTAATTTATAGCTATAACCATAAAAATTTTTATTAATATGATCTTTAATTAATCTTTATTAAGATTTTATAAATATGGTTTTATGTATCAATATTTTCGTATTTCCCCTTATGTTAGCATCAGTTTTCAATTTTGTAATTTTTTCAATACAAGGACTAATCAATAAATAGTTTTTTTTCAATACATTGGTTACTTCAATAAAATTTAAATAACAAAAGTTCATAACTTTTCCCGAACCACTTTTATTTTATTTTTATGATGTAAAAAAAAATTCTTATTTGAACTCTCCAAAAGAATTATTTATTTAAAGTACTGAGTTTTCAAGTCAATTTATAAAATAGTAACTTCCTGAGTAAAAAAAAAAGTTTCCAAACAAAGAAAAATTGTAAATAATTATTCTTTTAAATTCACCTTGATTATTTCGAATTCTTTTGAAATCATTTGAGTTCTTCAAATTTACTTGAATTCTTTGAATTCTCTTAATTCTTTGAATTCTCTTAATTCTTTGAATTCTCTTAATTCTTTGAATTCTTTGAATTCTCTGAATTCTTTGAATTCTATTGAATTATCTGAATTCTTTTGAATTCAGGTGTACAGCAAAATTGTTAGTGGTTAACCTCTCGACCAAAATAATAAAATTGTTGAATAAAATATTTCAAATTTGATTAAAAAATCAATCTTTTTATTATGTAGTATCCATCTAAAAATATGACAAATGTCATATACATATGTAATATGGTATAAAGAAATCATTTCAATTTGGAGAAAATTTGTTAATTTAAACAAAATTTAATTTCATTCTGAATATCTTAAGCTTAAGAAGTCTTAATTTTGAATATCTCAAAATTTAAAAATATCTCAAAATGCAGAAAAACCCTGGAATAATTTTTCATTTTTGTTTACGCAGACCGTTTTAAACCAACTAAAACTAAATTAAATAAATTTTCTGATTTTCATTTATTTAAACAATTTATTTCTCTGCCCTCTAAATCTGAATCAGTCAAAACTTTCATTGATTTCATTCAATGGCCCATTTATAGCTTATTCTTCAGTGAATTTTGTGACTGAATTTCAGTGACATTGAATTTCTAGCTAATTCATCAGTGAATTTTGATTAAATTTCAGTGAAATTAAACTTCTAGCTTATTCATCAGTGAATTTTGACTGAATTTCAGTGAAATTTAATTTCTAGCTAATTCATCAGAGAATTTCGACTGAATTTCAGTGAAATTGACTGAAATTTAGTCAAAATTAACTGATGAATTAACTAGAAATGGGTCACTAAATGAAGTCAGTGAAAATTTTGACTGATTCAGATTTAAAGTGGCATTTTAATTTTAAGTTGCAGTGCAGCATTTGATTTAAATTAACAATTTTAGTACGCACAGTTATAGTAATTCCTGATCCATTAAAAAAATTCCTTTGTTTCTGTTTTGCCTTTTGTTCCTACTTCTCAGAAAATTTAAAATGTTCCATGTAGTTTTTGCTTTTAAAAGTACACAAATTTCACTTTTGACTTTATGTAGAAGTTTTCGAAAAGAAGAGCAAATAGATATTTTATACTTAGATGGTACTATGTTTCCGTAAGTTAGTATGGAAAGGAACAGTTCTGTGCAGGGAACTTGGCATGGTTCTTCTTTCTTTTTTGATGACTCTCAGCTCTTCTGCTTCGTGACCCTTTTTCTTTCACACTACGCTTATAAGGGCCAATTTTCTTATAAAAGTTATTCTCAAGAAATGTGAAGAGCTCGTATTTATTTGAGTAAATTCAGACCATTTCAACCAATATATAATATGAATTCACAGTCAGAGAGAAAGAAAAAGAATAGATAAGTAAGTCTCTTACGAGGTTTCTTATTAAAACTTTAAACTTAAATTTGAAAAAAATATAAGTTAGAGTGGAATTGGAACGTTTTATATAAAAAGAAAGAGTCATTTTTCAAGTAATATTATCACAGTATTAAAAATTATTTTATAATGCTAATTTACATCCACTTTTTAGATTCTAGAAGTTTTAATAAATTATAATTCAAAGAATACAAGATGAATTCAAAAGAATAATTTAAGGCAGTTTCTAGTATTACGGAAAATTTCGTACAACTATTTTTTTTTTTTTTTTTTTTAATAGTACACAACATAGTATGGGCCGAGGCTATTGTTATGGAATTTTTTGTAACAATAGCCTGCCCCCTTTTGTGTTGTATGCTAGTTGTACGGAAAATTCCGTAACAGTAGTCTATCCCCCCTTTGTGTTGTATGCTAGCTGTACGAAAAATTCCGTAATAATAGCCTGCCCCCCCTTCGTGTTGTATGCTAGTTGTACGGAAAATTCCGTAAAAATATCATCGGTCATAATTCAAAGCATACACGATGAATTCAAAAGAATTCAAAGAATACAAAAGAATTGAAGGTGAATTCAAAATAATAATTCAAAAAATACAATTTAAATTCAAAAGAACTGAAAGTGAATTCAAAGAATACAAAAGAATTCAAGGGGAATTTAAAATAAAAATGCAAGATGAATTCCAAATAATGTAAGATTAATTAAAAAGAATAATTCCAGGGTGCCCAGCGATCAGGCTATTTAAAATTTCCAGGCTTTTCCCGGCCAATTTTTTTTCCCCGATCAAGTTAAAAATGTCCTTTTGTGATTTTTGAAAGTGAACGTATATATAAAAATGGGAATTTTAACATAATATACTTATACAAAATTTATATCGTAAAGAAAATAATTATTTATTTACACGTGCCAAACTTATCTTAAATCACAGACTGAAGTGATAAATATTATTCGAAAGTACATATTTTAAAACTTTCGTAACACGTAAAATAAATATTTTTTAAAATTATTCAGTCAGAATCACAAGTAGTTGCCTCAATGCTATTAAAATCTAAAGAATAAAAAAATAAAATATAAATATAATCCCGATCCTAAATAAAATTCCCGGGTTTTTCACGGTAAAATAAAATTCCCGGGTTTTTCCCGGTCAGAACTTCATTATAAGCAGAATTTGAAATAATGAACAATTGATTTCGATATTTTCCGAACCAAGTTTTTTAAAAACCGAAAATTTGAAAAAGTGCAGATGTAATCTCGGTTGTCTCCCTCTCATCTCTAGCATTTCATCATCACATAAGGACACTTCAAAGAGACCGATCGATCGTTACTATGGTCGCAAGTACGTCTAATCGTCACTCTGAGGATTCATTCACGACTTTTGTCCCAATCCATTGTCCAGCCAAGTGAATGCACTGCGTGCAGAATACATCATCGGGCTTCTATATTGTTACATTGACTACCCTATTGGACATTCCTCGCGGTGATCCCTTCCGAATTCCCGTGGGGCCCTTGGGCTTCACTTCGAATTCTTATGAGTAACAGTAACCCCCCCCCCCAAGAGTTTGGTGTATGGTTCATCTGAGAATTCGGAATACCTCATGGTCCATACAATGAGAAATACCCTCAAAACGACGATAATAAAAAAAAGTCTGAGGCTGCAGTCGACATACATAATGCATCAGTATCTTTTATTTCTTTTATCTTTTCAGATGATTTTATCTTGAAAATTGTCTTGTATTTACATACTGTGAACTACAGATGAAACGACATAAGTTTCATTCATAAGTAGTGATCATATTCAGGATTTAAAAAAAAATCTATCATGTTAAGGCAAGTCCTGAGGCAAACACCCATCACTTCTTTTATAGTATTTGATCATTATGAACGAAGCTTGGAAGATGTAAATAGCAACCGTTCAAACTTCTTAACCATTGAAATTTATTCTCTACGGCTCTACGCAATGAAGTTGTCGTGATTTGATTTTTATTTCATTATTGATAGGAAGAATTATGGCAGTTGCACTCATTGTTGCAAAATTGGAATTTGTGCACTTGGTTTTAAAATTAGTCCAGTCATATTGTAGTAGAAAAATTGGAATTTGTGCACTTGGTTTTAAAATTAGTCCATTCATATTATAGTAGCAAAATTGGAATTTGTGCACTTGATTTTAAAATTACTCCAGTCAAATTTTCGTTGCAAAATTGGAATTTGTGCACTTGGCATTAAAATTAGTCCAGTCAATTGTCGGAAAGAGGCGAAATCTCGTATTGACTCACGAGCGCATTTTTTTGCTTAATCGCTTCAGTTTGGGTCACTTACAGTCTGTGCCACAAGAGGGGAACCCGCGAAAGTCAATGAAAACTGCGCACTAGGTATAAATCATGATTATGATCCGATAGAGGGGAATTTATTCTAATACGCAATATGTTGAAAATGACATAATTTCTGCAATTTTATTTGTGAGCATTCATTTCTTATAAAAAGTTTGATTTACTGGCTTAGGAAAACAAACAAAAAACATGTTCAAACGATGTCACGTTCTGTAAACAGTCTTACAAGAATGTGAAATACTATAAACCTAAAATTGTGGAAGCTAAGCTTTAAAACTATCTTTAGAAATATTAAAAACCTGCAGTGGTTGCGAAGTTATTTGATGTAAAAGAGAATAGTGAAATTTTCACTCCTTACTGTGCTTTAAATTTTATATCTGCATAAAAATAGATGAAATAACTTCAAAAATTGCTCATTCGAAACAAAATTTTCCAGAGAAAGTAATTATTATGACGAAGATTAATTGTCAGGTTCGGTAAAAACGTTCTTTAACAAATTGTCATTAAAGCTTAAGCAAGCGAAAAAAGTAAAAATCGAGATTTTCACTGTTTTCTATTCTAGCCAGTATCTTCAAAACAAGTTGTTCTATTTTAATCCATAAATGATCTGTTTAAAGCTTGTTTTATGTAGATTAAGCCCTCAAATTTTCATCAACTTTCGATCATTTTGCTTTAAATGGCAGCAAATTGAAAATAATTTGCCTTATTTTATGTCTAAAATTTGCTTAAAAATATCGATGTAACACGAATCGTATAAAAGAAATAATATAATGCTTTTTTTCTTGCGTAATAGAGTTAATACTCCTCTTTCAGATCATAACCATGATTTATACCTACTTTCGGCGAGGAAATTCGAGTCAGGTGGCTTTGACACTTAAGAACTCAGACCCCAAAAATGCTAGCGCAATAAATAAATTGCCATTTGAAAGCTGAAAGTATCGTACGTAAATCAGCCTAAATACGGTAATTTAAAAAGTTTTTTGTGGTTTGCATACTGAAAAATGTCACAAAAAGTAAGGAATTTCGGGCACACTTTAAGAAGAGTCAAGTTTAGAGCATTATTTTATATAAAAGAGGTAATGAAAAAAATGTGAAAAAATGCATGAAGATGCTTCAAACATTTGTGAACAAATTGCCGTTGACCAGTTTGAAAAATATTAAACACTGTTGGTTTCAGTTACAAAAATATAGAACCATACTATTTTCAGTTCTAATTAAGATATTAGAGACAAAAATATAGAACCATACTATTTTCAGTTCTAATTAAGATATTGGAGCGATTCAAATTCCAAACGGTTACACAAAGGCTTCGTAATTATTTACAATTTACAGAAAAGATGCGATTGCTTTATTTCCTCGTGAAAATCACAATATTTAAAGACAATTTTTTGTATTGGAAAACAAATGTAAGAAACCAGCGGGATACCTTTTTTTCTGGGATCGGTCTCGCCTTTCCTCAAAATATGGAATTACATTTTTTCGAATTTCCGAATATTTGCTTTGACCTTAGATCTTGATTTTTCCAGTGCCGAAACTCTTCTATACAAAATAGCTCTAAACATAACTCTTCTTAAAGTGCGCCCGAAATTCCTTACTTTTTGTGACATTTTTCAGTCCACAAACCACGAAAATTTTTTTAAATTACCGTATTTAGGCTGATTTACGTACGAACTTTCAGCTTTCAAATGGCAATTTACTTATTACGCTAACATTTTTTGGGGCTGAGTTCTTAAGCGTCAAAGTCACCTTACTCGAATTTTCTCGCCGATAGGTGTGTAATTTTCAAAGACTTTTACGGGTTCCCCTCTTGTAACACAGACTGTATATACCATCTGGTTTTGTGACAAGAATTTCTGACCTGAATCCGGGCATATTTTTTGAGATAGGTGCCAAAAATCACATATGCGTGGATTGTTGCTTTCCTACGGATTTTAGCGAAAAAAGGTAGAAAGAGAAAAGAAAGTAGATACAATTCTTAGAAATTTGAATAAAAAATAATATCCTAGCACCAATATTTTCCGAGATGGAACGTTTCGAAAAACCCTGTTTTTTTCGTTTTTGCCAAAAATTCGCTACTTTTCAAAAAACCATCTAGAATTTCTATAATCGATTGACCTACGCCAAAATGATCTGCAGATGACTTAAAGTAGACATAATTATCTATAATTTAAGATAAAGAACAACGCTCAAGGTCCAATAGATCGCGAGCTAAGGACTCTCAAAGATGACACATTTTTGCCTGTTTTTAAGATAAAAAATCATGGGTTTAGTTTTTGTGAACTGAGCATTCCCTAATAAATCTATGTTTGTGCTGCCAGAGGATAACTAAAAGTACATAAAATTTCACGCAAATTGAAAAAAAAAACAATGTTCTATCTTCATAAACTTCGGAGTTATGAATTTTTGAAACTTTGTGTTTTTTCACTGTTTTCCTCAAAAAAGGAAAACACGTTTTCTTGATTATTTCTGCAATCCTGACGTGAAAATTACATAAAATAGGTCAACCTCTCAAAGTTGACCCTCTCTCAAACGTACTGAAAAATGTAATTTCAGTCATGTTTTGGCTAATACAATAAAATATAATGCACTGAATGATTAATAATAATCAATTAAACATTTATTATGAATAAACTAATAATTATTTAAATTAATTAATTTTTTTACAAATTAAGTTTTCATTTTTTGCACATTTTTCATTTGTTTTTGCGCAGAAATTAATTCAAAATGCTTTATTCGTCACTTTTCATGAGTAATGAAACACATTTATAAACAAATAAATGTTATTAAGAATTATGTTTTCACTTTTTCAGCATTTATGACTAATTTTGTCTCTTAATAAAACTAATACAATAAAATATAATGCACTGAATGATTAGTAATGATCAATTAAACCTTTCTTATAAATAAAGTGGTAATTATTTTAATTAAATAATTTTTTTACAAAATAATTTTTCATTTTTTGCACATTTTTCATTCTTTTTTTCGCAGAAATTAATTCAAAATGGTTTATTCATCACTTTTCATGAGTAATAAAACATATTTATAAACAAATAAATGTTATTAAAAATTAAGTTTTCATTTTTTCAGCACTTACTACTTCTGTCTCTTAAATTAATTGAAAATAGGTAAGTATTCATTATTTTTGTAAGTAAAACGAAATATTATTTTTGAAGCAATAAATGTTAACACTGAGTCCCTTTTCTCATAATTATTCTATTGTTTTTAGAAGGAACGAAAAGTGCACCGTAAAAACAAATGCTTAAAATTATTACACCTTAAAATTAAATTAACTTAAATTTAGCAAAATTTATCTGATTTTAAGGAAATCGTTCTGAATTTATAGGATCTCAATGGATGAATTTCAGAACTAATAATAAAATTCTGGAATTCATCCATTGAGGTTTTATGAATAATTAAGACCTCAGTGGATGAATTCCAGAACTTTATTATTATCCAAGGATAATAATTATTCCAAAGTTTTATAAATTCAGAACGATTACTTTAAAATCAGACAACTTTTGCTGAATTTAAGTTACTTTAATTTTAAGGTGTAATAATTTTAAGCATTCGATTTACCTGTGCACCTTCCGTTTCTTCTAAAAACAATGGAATAATTATGACAAAACGAACTCAGGGTTAACATTTATTGCTTAAAAAAACAATATTTATTATTACTTTTTTCTTATATTAATATTCTGTTTTACTTATTAATAATGAATACTTACCTATTTTTAATTAATTTAGGAGACAAAAGTAGTAGTAAGTGCTGAAAAAGTGAAGTTTTTTTTAATAACATTTACTTGGTTGTAAATATGTTTCATTACTATTGAAAAGTGACGAATAAACCATTTTGAATTAATTTCTGCGAAAAAACGAATGAAAAATGTGCAAAAAATGAAAAATTAATTTGTAAAAAATTAATTTTTAAAAATAATTATTAGTTTATTTATAAGAAATGTTAAATTTATAAATAATAATCATTCAGTGCATTATATTTTATTGTATTAGTCAAAAAATGACTGAAATTACATTTTTCAGTACGTTTGACTCACAAAAGACAGAGAGGGTCAACTTTGAGAGATCATATCTTTTGACCTATTTAAGTTATAACAGAACCATGTTTTTTTTAACTTTCTCAGAATGGAGTCCTCTTTCATTTATCTTCATGTAATTTTCATGTCAGAATTGCAGAAATAATGAAGAAAACGTGTTTTACATTTTTTGGCGAAAAACAGTGCAAAAACACAAAGTTTTAAAAATTCATAACTCCGAAGTTTATGAAGATAAAACATTGTTTTTTCTTGCAATTTACATGGAATTTTATTGACTTTTAGTTATCCTCTGACAGCATAAACGTAGATTTATTAGCGAACACTCCAGTTCACGAAAACTAAACCTATGATTTTTGGTCATAAAAACAGGCAAAAAAGTGTCATCTTTGAGAGATTGTAGCTCGCGAAATATTGGACCTAGAGGCTTGTTCTTGATCTTAAATTGAAGATAATTACGTCTGTTTTAAGTCATTTGCAGACCATTTTGGCGTAGGTCAGTCAATTATACAAATTTTAGATGGTTTTTTGAAAAGAAGCGATTTATGCGCAAAAATCGAAAAAAAATAGGGACACCTGTTAAATATGCCCGGATTCCGGTCCGAAATTCGTGTCACAAAACCAGATGGTATATAAGTGACCCAAACTGAAGAGATTAAGCAAAAAAAAAATGCTCTCGTGTGTTAATACGGTGTTAAATGACAATTTGACTGGACTAAATATCAATGTAAAGGCACACAAGTAATCATATAATAATCAATGATAGAACATTGTGCAATTTTTTCTGCTTCATTCGAGAATAAAAATCCTATTTATGGGAAAAATAGAGATCTATCTAACATTATTTTTAAACTAGAAAAATTATTTTTAGTTTTCATCATAAAAGGTCTTTTATAAAATTCCTTCTCCTTTTCCTTTTTTTGTCATACCTCATCAGTTGAAATTATATTGCCTGAATTTTTCAAATGTTTTTTTCAAATTTACATTATAATTAATGTTGGAGAATTATATCACTATTATTTTTATCAATTATTATATATTCTATAATAATTATATTAATCTTAGGTAATTTAAGATCCATTATAATGATTATTAAAAAGTTAAGTGTCATTTCTATGAGTTGACTGTTCTATATTTTGGTATGTATGACTACAAAAAGGCAGGTGTTATTGTTCTGAATAAAAATATTCAAAATAATACCAAAACCAAAGGCAGATTGCTATTGTTTGCCCGAGTCAAAAGCAGATGCTATTGTGCAGTACCATGAGCGCTTAAGACAATGAAATGTTTATTGTGCAATCCATACACATTACACATCTCTTGAATTAGTATTCCTTCTTTGAAGACCATAAAACCTTGTACCAGAAAATTTAAATATTTTAAAATACAAATGCAAAAAAGCTTGGGGATAATCGTATCATTGTATCACGATATTAATAACTGATAATAGGACTTATTTATTAATCTGATAAATAAGATTTTTTTGACACAGTGTTCGTAAAATGCGTTTTTACATACCCATATTAGTGCGTAAAACGGCTTATAACACACCCACTAATATGGGTGTGTTAAAAACGCATTTTACGCACACCGTGTCAAAAAATATCGCATGCAACTCGTGTGTATAATATACTATTATGCACTTGCTTCAGAATAATTAGGGGAATTTTTCTTTTCATGAAGACATCCATCATATGAATATGAGTAAAAAAAATATGTATTGAATAGAAGAGATCAATTAATTCAGTACTTAAAAGCAATTTTATATCTTATAAGCTTAATAAGAATATTTTGCGCGTATATTTTTATCACATTGCAATTTCAATTACTTTTATTGGATTTGAATCTTTTCATGCTTCTTGAAAAATGAAAAAAAAGAAAGTAATCACTGCAAAAACGAAGGATAAATTTTACCTCGATTCCGGGATAAAAATTGCCTGCAACAAAAATTAACTTCACAGGATAAATTTTATCCAAATATCGGTTAAATTTACTTTCGTCTATCCATGACAACACATGTATTTTAAAAGATATGAAGTTGTCTGAATAAAAATTTACCGTTCTAAAAAATTGCCTGCAGCAAATTATATCTTTAGCTTTTTCTGTGATCTTAATCTGCTTTTTTTCAAATATCGATTTTAATAATTATTTTGGAAAAGTTTGCACTCATCCATTCGTTTTTAACACGAATTTCCCGTTCCTAGCATGAATCGTGCAAAATTCGTGAGATAATTACCTGTTGCGAGGAGCCGCAAAAATAGATCATGCAAATGGCAAAGCAACGACTTTGTATACAAATTGGCCTCACTTTTCATTAAAATTCATGCTTCGTCGCACGACATGTCTCGCAGTCTATATTTGATGTAAGAGAACGAGACTCGAGTAAGGGACAATTGTATAATAATCGAGTTTGTTTTTTGTCATCGCAGAGCACGTTTCTTCTTTTTGTTACCACGTTTTTCAGGTGTAGACTTTTACGTAATCGTTTTTTATGTTAAGTAGGTAATAAATCTTAAATTTATTTATAATAAACGCAGCAATATTGAAGAATAAAAGAGAATATCTTTTCGCTATTACAGGTATACAGATTTTTATGTAATTAATTTTTATGTTGAGTAGGTAATAAAGAGCATATTCGCTTATGATAAAAGTAGGATTATTCAAATGTAAACAAGATTATTCGTCATTGTTGGCAGGTGTGCAATTAAAAAAAAAGAACTTAATGTGATTTTGATGATTTGAAAAATTTTCTTGGTGCTATAAAAATAGTCTTTAAACGTACTTGAGATTGTACTTTAAATCTGATAGCTTAACGATTTATGAGGAGTTATTATTGTAGTTTTTAAGAGATCAGAAGAAAAAAAGAAGTTATGATTTTCAAATAGTCAGCTCCCACATTTTCAATGTTTTTCAAAAACATTTTTAATAACTCCGAAAATAATAAAAGAATTTTAGTTTTAGGAAATATGTTAAATTTAGGGGATGGAAATAAAGAGACAAGTTCTGGAAAGCTTAGAATGATGATGTACCTGAAGTTTTCAACATTCAAATGAACGAAATTGTTTTCTTGAGTCAAAGGGCATAGCAGGTTAAGTATGTATGTATTTTCAAAAATATCGTGAACTGAAGTGTTTTTTCTAACGCTACGACCTAATTAATCAATTTGAAGCATTAAACTATTTAATCCAGTTCTTTTTAAATTGTTTAAACAATTTATAATTGTTAAAAGGCAACTTCTAACTGAAAAAAGGTGAAAATTTAAGGCTTTTTGCAAATTTTTCCATAAGTTTCGTTACTTTCTTTTAATTTTACTCTTTTTTCAACTCCATTCAAATTGTTTGAATGCCCTAGCACCAATACTTAACGAGATACAACATTTCGAAAAACCCTGTTTTTTTCCATTTTTGCCCAAAAATCGCCACTTTTCAAAAAAACCATCTAGAATTTGTATAATCGATTGACCTACGGCAAAATTGTCTACAGATAACTTAAAGTGAACGTAATTATCTTTAATTTAAGACAAAAATCAATCCTCTAAGTCCATTCTAGGTCCACCAACCTCTAGGTCCATCAACCCTCTAGGTCCAATCTTCTAGATCTCGAGCTACGACCACTCAAAGATGACACCTTTTTGCTTGTTTTTATGACCAAAAATCATGGGTTTAGTTTTTGTGAACTAGAGGGTTCCCTAATAAATCTACGTTTCTGCTGCCAGGGAATAACTAAAAGTACATAAAATTCCACGCAAATTGAAAAAAAACAATGTTCTATATTCATAAACTTCGGAGTTATGAATTTTTGAAACTTTGTGTTTTTTCACTGTTTTTCTCAAAAAAGGAAAACACGTTTTCTTGATTATTTCTGCAATCCTAACGTGAAAATTACATAAAGATAAATGAAAAAGGACTCAATTCTGAGAAATTAAAAAAAAAACGTGCTTCTAACTTAAATAGGTCAAAAGTTATGACCTCTCAATGTTGCCCCTCTCTGTCTTTTGTGAGTCAAACGTACTGAAAAATGTAATTTCAGTCATGTTTTGACTAATACTATAAAATATAATGCACATTCAGTGCATACAGTGATTACTAATGATCAATTAAACATTTCTTATAAATAAAATAATAATTATTTCAATAAATTAATGTCTTTACAAATTAATTTTTCATTTTTTGCACATTTTTCATTGGTTTTTTCGCAGAAATTAATTCAAAATGGTTTATTCGTCACTTTTCAATAGTGATGAAACATATTTATAACCAAGTAAATGTTATTAAAAAAAAAGTTCACTTTTTCAGCACTTACTACTACTTTTGTCTCCTAAATTAATTGAAAATAGGTAAGTATTCATTATTTTTATAAGTAAAACGAAATATTATTTTTGAAGCAATAAATGTTAACCCTGAGTTCGTTTTCTCGTAATTATTCCATTGGTTTTAGAAGAAACGGAAGGTGCACAGGTAAATTGAATGCCTAAAATTATTACACCTTAAAATTAAATTAACTGAAATTCAGCAAAAGTCTGATTTTAAGGAAATCCTTCTGAATTTATAAGACCTCAATGGATGAATTCCAGAACTTTATTCTTATCCATGGATAATAATAAAGTTCAGAACAGTTGTTTTCATCATTTTTAGGATGTCTAGGATGTCCACTTAAAAAAAAGCGCCGAAAACTTTACCTCCTGGGTGGTGCAGAAACGAGATGTAGTATTGAATAAAGTAAAATAAAAAAAATGTTTATAAACTTTCCATTTCTTCTGCAAAGAACAGAATAATTAGGTTAAACAAGACCCAGTCTTAACATTTATTGCTTGAAGAAAATATTTTGTTTTATTATAAATAATGAATACTTACCTATTGTCAATTAATTTAGTAGACAAAAGTAGTCATAGGTGCTGAAAAGTGAAAACTTAATTTTTAATAACATTTATTTGTTTATAAATATTTTTATTGCTCTGAAAAGTAAAATAGTGAAGTGAAAAGTGAATAAACCATTTTGAATTCATTTCTGCGAAAAAACGAATGAAAAATGTGCAAAAAATGAAAAATTAATTTGTAAAAAATTAATTTAATTAAGTAATTATTAATTTATTTATCAGAAATGTTTAATTGATCATTATTAACCATTCACTGCATTATATTTTATTGTATTCGTCAAAACATGTATGAAATTACATTTTTCAGTACGTTTGATTCATAGAAGACAGAGAGGGTCAACTTTGGGAGGTCTTTGATCTATTTAAGTTAGAGCCACGTTTTTTTTAAATTAAAAATTTTTTTTTAATTTCTTAGAATGGAGTTCTTTTTCATTTATCCTTATGTAATTTTCACGTCAGAATTGCAGAAATAATCAAGAAAACGTGTTTTCCATTTTTTGAGAAAATCAGTGAAAAAACACAAAGTTTTAAAAATTCATAACTTTGAAGTTTATGAAGATAGAACATTGTTTTTTCTTCAACTTACGTGGAATTTTATGTGCTTTTAATTATCCTGTGGCAACAGGCAAAAAGGTGTCATTTTCTAGAGGTCGTAGCTCGCGATCTAATTGGACCTAGAGGATTGTTCTTTGCCTTAAATTAAAGATAATTACGTCTACTTTAAGTACATTAACAACTACATTAACTACATTTTGGCGTAGGACAATCGATTATATAAATTTTAGATGAATTTTTGAAAAGTAGCGATTTTTTGACAAAAATCGAGAAAACAGGTTTTCCGAAACGCTGTATTTCGGAAAGTATTGGTGCTAGGATATTATATTTTCCCCAAATTTCTCAGAATTTTGTCTACTTTCTTTCCTCTCTTTACCTTTTTTCGCTAAAATCCATAGAAGAACAACAATCCACGCATATGTGATTTTTGGCACCATTCTCAAAAAATAAGTCCGGGTTCCGTTTCAAAATTCTTGTCACAAAACCAGATGGTATATAACTGACCAAACTGAAGCTGTTACGGAAAAGAAAAATACGCTCGTGAGTTAATACGGGATTTCGCCACTTTTTCCGACAATTTGACTGGACTATACATAGATATATTTATGTAGTAGTAATGTAGTATTAAATTGTTTGTAACATTTTGACTCAACTTCGGATCAAAAATAATACTTTTGGATTTAGTGTGGAATAATTTCAATAATAATTTTCAGGTGCATAATGGACATACGTTACGGAATACAGACTTGAGTCAATTTACTTACGCTGCTCATTGTTCAGCAAACATAAACTTATGCATGTATATTCTAGTTGGCTGTGCTAGCATTGAAACCAGAGAAGATACGTGCACCTAGCCTAGTGATCAAATACGCCGTGGATTGGGTTGGCATTATCAGTCCCTACGTTTCGCATCTGCTCTATAATAACGGATGGACATGGTTTATGTCCTAGTATTATGACATGATTTATTCGCTCGCTCTTGCTACCGCCCACCCTCAATTCCATTCCTCTCTCGGCTTCACCATTTCTTCTTGATGGTGCAACATTTGCTGAAGATTCAGGGGCTCTTCTCAAGCCCTTAGTTTATCTAATATTGGGGACACAAATTCTCGATGAAAAATACAATTTTTCTTCCAATTATTCTTGAAAGAAATCACTATTTCTTCACAAACAACGGATGTTGAAATTTAATTGAAAACTTCAATTTAAAATTAATTATTGCAGAATATAAATGATCACGTGGGCACCTTGGTATATGCCCTTAAACCAATTTGAAATCATTGAAGGGATAGCTTTCTATGTTCGATATTAGCATGATAACATACGCATCAGATGAAGACATATATGCGGCGAAACTATCGATCACTCTTGAGCCCTGTAATAATGTAACGCACCTATGGGTTATTTGATTCCGCATTAATATTTACCAGACATCGATCGAATTTTGGCTGACCGCGAAATACGATGGTAATGTAATTTTGCTTGCATTACCGTTCTAAAAATATTCTGACGGCTATGTTGGAAGGACTCATACATATGCTAATTAGACAAGTTTGAAATTTACTGGAAAATCATTAAAAAATGAATCAGTTTTATTATAAACAGGAGAGTGCATAATGATTAAAATATTATTAAAGTACTTTTAAAAAAGTCTATAATAATCTTTGTCAATCAATATAATAATTTCTGAAACTTTTCAAATTGTTCAACTTCTAAAATAAACATCTATTGTACACAGAAAAAAGGCTGGTGTTGGTTTCAACCAATATTCGCGACAAAACATTCTGACACAAATTTGCACGGTACGAGTTCAATTTTTGAAGGTCATTCCGGTAAAATTTTACGCGAAAACTGAGATTAAAAAATAATTTTGCAGTTGGTCAAAAAAAAGTGAAATAAATTTGTACCTTCGCTTTTTTCTGTGTAGATTTAATCAGGGTGTCTAGCGTTTCTTCTAAAAAAATTCCAGGACTTTTTCAGGTTTTTCAGGTAAAAATAAATTTTTCCATTAAATTAAATTAAATTAAAATATTTAACTTAATTAAATTGCTTAGTTATTACCATAAACTTAACTTTAATTTAATTGTTTAGTTATTACCATAAACTGTGCTGGAAAAAATCTTTTTTTCTTGAACCTGTATAATAGACACAATTAAATGAACCATACAAAATGTTTTTTATGAGATTTATGAAATTCTTGAGTTTAGCTAACTGTATCTGCTTAAGCTCAAAAAACTATCTTTTGTTTAAGGAAATATTCTCTAAAAAGAATTAGTAGTTTTTTACTAATCTTTAATAAAAAAAACTATTATTTTACAGTAAAAGAAAACTACAAATTCACTTAATAAACCTAACTAACAATTATGCAGTTCAGTTACTTTTCCCAATTTCGACTTTTTCGATCCGGTTTTCATAAAAAAAAGCTTTCTTTTATAAAAAACATAAGAAATCAATCGCCGGAACTCGAAAAACTAATGTACTTATTATTTTCTTAAAAAACTTGAAAATTTTGATTTTAAAAATTCCCAATAACCAGTTTTTAACTACGGACTTTTTAAAAAAAGCTTTAGTTTATCATTGAAACAAGAAATCTATTTGGGGAGCTCGAGAAACTAATTTAATTCTTTTATTTAATTAAAGAATTTAAAAATTAAAACTTAAAATTTTTTAAATTCCCAATTTCTAGTTTTTTGGCTGCGTTCTTTTTTCAAAAAGCTTTATTTCATTACTAAAACAAGAAATCAATCGGAGGAACTCGAAAAACTAATACACTTTTTATTACTATATTAAAAAATCTGTAAAATTTAAATTACAAATTTTTAAAATTCCCAATTTTGAGTTTTTTGATCCGGTTTTGTTTAAAAGTTTTATTTTATAACCAAACTAAAAAAATAAAACCGTAAAGGTCGAAAAATTAATGTATTTTTTATTATTTTAATAAAAAACTTAAAAATTAAACTTAAAAATTAAACTTAAAATTTTTTAAATTTCTAATAACCAGTTTTTTGCTGCCTTCTTTTTTAAAAATGCTTTATTTCGTTACTCAAACAAGAAATCAGTTCGGGGAGCTAAAGAAACTAATGTACTAATTATTTTATTTAAAAAATTTAACGATTTAAATTTAAAATTAAAAAGATTCCCAATTTTGATTTTTCAGCTGCGGTCTTTTTTTGAGAGCTTTATTTCATCACTAAAACAAGAAATCAATTAGGGAACTTAAAAAAATTGTAATTTTTTTATTTTCAAAATATAATTCGTAAGCTTTAAATAAAGTTATATTACATCATAAAATATCTCCTGATTTATGGAAAAATTTAATTAATCAGGGTAGGAAAAATTAAATGAAAGTTTATTTATATTTCTTGAATTACGGTGTCTAGCGATCAGGCCATTTAAAATTCCCGGGTTTTTCCCGACTTTTTCTCGGTCAATTTTTTTCCCCTGATCAAGTTAAAAATGTCTTTTTGTGGTTTTTGAAAGTGAAAGTATACATAGAAATGGGAATTTGAACATAATGTACATATGTATACAAAATTTACATCGTAAAGAAAATAATTATTTATTTACACGCGCCAAACTTATCTTTAATCACAGACTGAAGTGATAAATATTAATCGAAAGTACATATTTTAAAACTTTCCTGACACGTGAAATAAATATTTTTTAAATTATGCAGTCAGAATCACAAGTAGTTGCTTAAATGCTATTAAAATCCGAAGAATGAAAAAATAAAATATAAGTATAATCCCGATCCTAAATAAAATTTCAGAGTTTTTCTCGGTAAAATAAAATTCCCGGGTTTTCCGATTTCCCGAGCCGCTAGATACCCTGTTGAATATATCTTCTTTATATGGAAAAATTTAATTAATCAGGGGGGGAGCACATAAATTTTCATCTAATTGACTAGGAATTCGACAAAACGAAGAGACCCCAAGCCTCTTTGTGCCCTCCTGATTAATTAAATTTCTCCATATACCAGAAATCAGAAGATATTGTATAATATAATATAATTTTTTTAAAGCTTTCAACTTATATAAATTATATTATACAATATCTTCCGATTTTATAGAAAAATTCAATTATTCTGGGGGATACAAAGAGGATGGACTTGTTTCAACGATAAAATAAAGCTTAAAAAAAAAGATCGGAGTTTAAGTTTAAATATATTTTTAATTTTTTTTTTAATTTAAAAATTTAAAAATTTAAAATAATATATAATTTTATAATAATATAAAAATTTATTTAAGTTTTTTAATAAAATAATAAAAAGAACATTAGTTCCTTGATTTCCCCCGATTGATTTCTTGTTTCAACGATAAAATAAAGCTTTTAAAAAAAGAACGCAGCAAAAAACTGGAAATTTTTAAAATTTTAAGTTTATATTTTAAAAATCTTTAATAAAATAATAAAAAGTGCATTAATTTCTCGAGCTCGATTGATTTCCGATTTATTTCTTATTTTTGTGATAAAATAAAGCTTTTTTAAAAAAAACCGAATCGTAAAAGTCAAAATTGAGAAAAATCACTAAACTGCCCAATTATCTGAATTAGTAAACTGCTAGCCTTACTAAGTGAATCAGTAGTTTTCCACAAAAGATTACTGAAGCCTCGACTTAAGCAATTGATAAATAATTATTTAATTTGAAATCATTTCATCTCATTATTTCATTTGAAGAAAACTACTAATTCAGATGTAGACATAAGAATTCCAGGACTACGAATGAAATTCAAGGACTTTTCCAGGTTTTTCCAGTTAAAAAAAAAATTCAAGGAATTTTTCAGGTTTTCAAGGATTTCACTAGACACTAGACACTAGACACTAGATTATCGCTAGACACTCTGATTTAATAAGAATATTAAAGGTTGTTGATTAGATCATCCCATATTTGTCATTCTGCGAATCTCATTTTCCCACAAATATATTTTCCTCAGTTGTTATTATCTGATTGAAACACTCCCATGACAATATTAAAGACGCCTTCTGTCAAAAACATACGAAAATAATCCATCAAATGTATGCATTGTTGTTGGCACAAAACAGTCCTCAAAGAAAATCACCTTTCCCACCCATTTCCTCTTTTCCATTCGTCAAAGTAGAAACTGACGCGTGATAGATAACGCTCAAGTGATTCCCTCTTCCATCCCATTCGAGCGGAAAGCAATACGCATTGTGGCGAGTTTGATATTCCATTTAAAGTCAAAAGGCGTCCCAGCATGAGAATCCATCACGAAGCGATGATGCATTTTGCTCGGTGTTGGCGAATCCATTCTTGTTAAAAGTTTTAAATCGAAAAGATCGGCCACCGCGGAGACACCGCCGTCCTTTCGAGACCTGGGATTCGTGATGGTAGAACACCCCCTTCACCAGGGACAAGAAAAAAGAAAAAAATTGACATGAAAAGAAAATAAAATAAAATAAAAGAAAGGAACACAAAAGAAGAGATGGCTCAAGCGGGAGGTGGCGCTAGGACACGAAAGGAGGGCAGGAGATTGGAAAAGCGAACGCGGCACTTTGATTTCTCACGTGAGTTACGAAATCAAATTTCTGGAACAACTGAACGTTCCTCGAGCTTCAGCAAAGGCCTTCAATATCCATGAAAACTCTCCGAAGCCGCCGAACATTTCGAATTGAATTGGCCCTCGAGTCGCGTCCAGGTATCCTGAGAAGTGAAGAGCCACGAGGTGGAAACGATAGGAGGACAAAGGGAGAAGAGGAGCAGGAGGATGGGAGACATTGGGACAAGGAAGAAGGATATCAAGTTGGTAATTCGCGGGGAAATAGCGTCGATTTATACAGCGGAAGAGCGGAAGATTGAATAAGGTTTGGAATAATAGGGTCCTGGCCAAATTGCTGGATGAGAGACACCTGGTGCCTTCCTTCTCGAATGTCTTTTTCTCTCTTACCTTATACCCATTTCTCTCTCTCCCTTTCTCCCTTACCAGTCCAATTTCTCCATTTTTTTTCTATTCCCTTATCTCACTTTATCCTTCTTTTCATTCTTTCCTTTCCACCTACGATTTCGAGCAAGTCATATATAAGAATCCAACCTACAACATGTCATTCGTCCCTCCGGTATCCTTTCGTGAGCGATGCGTCCCCGATGGAGAGGATGCGTCCGTTACGACGTCGTCTTTCCGTTTATCTAGCAACATATTGCACCTGAAAAACCAATAGAAAAGCGGGCTGATAGATACACCCACAGAGGCAGAACTAGGTGCTTGAAAATTTCATGACCTGTTCCTTAGGGTGAATTCAGACGAGATGTAGAACGAGTAGCTTGTCATTGCATGACGTTGAAAATGAAATAGTGAAGAGAGATTAATCCTTAACTGGTACTGCTACGTTCGTATGTCCCTGGGTGTAATGTTTTAATTATATAGGCTTGAATTAGGTTGGGTGATTAACAGTTGATTCTAGGAGCTGAACTTTAACTTTCATTTGGAATTTCCTGAGGGAGGTGAAATTTTGAATTGAAAACTTGTGTCCCAAAACCAAAGGGTTCCATCTAAGCTTTTGATAATTTTACAGGAGAGGCATTTGAAAACAACTTTTTAAATCTGTTTTCGAATAGAATGATTATTAGCGTGGTCCAAAAATGCATTGGACATTTTTTTTCGAATTTTCATGCATATCGCTCCTAAATTTCATCGAATATACAAAAAAATTAATGCGTTTTCTTTTTAAAAAAAGTAATATTTGAAGGTTCTGCAAGCCCCATGAAATTTTCGTAATATGTATTTCCCATAAGAAAAAATACGTTTTTGTAAATTTTATTCAGAATCGTCAACAATAGGTTAATCGCGTTGAAACTCAACATTTCACTTCACAATTGGCTATAGAATACAAATGAACAATTACTTTTTAAATATCATCCCCATACGTCTCTTTTGTAGGGTCCTAAAAAAACCCCATAAGTGAAAAATTGGGTTTTGCGAGCTTTTGGCGCTAATTATTATTTCTTTGCGGTCTTTTTGGTACAAATTGTTTCGAATACATAAAATATTACTTTTTACTGATAATTAGATGCTTACATTAATTGTTTAAACAATTTATTATTGTTTATAGCAATTTTTTCTTAGAATAGAGTTAGAAAGTCGCGGTTTTTTCCGAACTTTTCAACATTTTTTCATCTTTTCAGTAAAAATGAGGCAATAATCAGTTAACGGAAATAATTGTTTAACCAATTTATTATTACGGATGACAATATTCTCTTTAAACAATGATAGAAAATTGCTGTTTTTTCTAAAATTTTCCACTTTTTGTTCACTTTTCAATTAGAGAGAGGTAATAATTTAGCATACATTATTCGATAATAACAATTTAGCATACATAATTGTTTAAACAATTTATTATTATTTTTAATAACACTCTTTTTGAATAATGCTAGAGTGTTGCGGTTTTTTCTGGAATTGTCAACCTTTTGTCCACTTTTCACTTAGACTGAGGTAATAATTAAGACAATTTAGCATACATAATTGTTTAAACAAATTATTATTGTTTATGACTATCTTCTCCTATATTAATGCTAGATAGTTGCGTTTTTTTCTGAAATTTTTAACTTTTTCCAGTTTTCACTTAGTGAGGTAATAATTAATGCAAGTACAAACATAACTGTTTAAACAATTTATAATTACATATAACAATGTTCTCTTAGAATAATGATAGTCAGTTCCGGTTTTTTCTAAAATGTTCCAATTTTTGTCCACTTTTCATTTAGTGAGGTAATAATTAATGCAAGTTAATGAACATAATTATTTAAACAATTGATTATTGTCTATAACTATCTTCTCTTGGAGTAATGATAGTTGCGCTTTTTTCTGAAATCTTCAGTTTTATTTTCACTTTTTAGTTATGAAAAAATAATAAATGAACAACAAGAATCATTTTTTAAATAGTATTCTATTTTTTCAAAGTAAAGTATTTTTATTCTTTTGCTAATGTTTTAAAAATATTAATTTAAACAAAAAGGCTATCTTATAGTAGAGATAAAAACAAAGGATGGAATAATTAGGAGTATGTAGGAGGAGTGGGTCCGTAAATAACTTGTAAATATTTAAATAAATAAAATTAAAAATAACTTGTATAAATTAATAATACACATATATAGAGATAAAAAAGGACTCAATCACATAATTAATTGATTATAACATTGTTATGATCATTTATTTAATTAATTATAACATGATATTATCAAAAATAATAATAAATTGTTCCAACAATTATGTTTCTTAACTTGAAATAATTATCACCTCACTCTAATTGAAAAGTAAACAAAAGGTGGAGAATTCTTGAACAAACTGCAACTATCTAGCATTAATAACGGATAAGATAGTTATGAAAATTGGAAATTTGTTTAAATTATTATATTTGTTAAATTTCATTAATTATTAACTCCCTCTAAGCGAAAAATGGACAAAAAGTTGAATATTTCAGAAAAAAACGCAACTTTATAGCATTGTTCAAAGAGAATATTATTAAAAATGATAATAAATTGTTGAAAAAAAATTTTTGTAAAAGTTGAATGAGACTTTTGGTTCTAGTGTGCGCCATATTGAATCCGCCATTTTGAATTTTAAAATTTGGCCACAAATTTATAATCAAAGACTCCGGAGACCCCCAAGTAGGCATTTTTAGCAGAATCTGTTGACATTTAAAAAATTTTGTCGTCATATTGGAGCCACCATTTTGAATTTTCACATTTCGACCATACATTCGCAATTAGCAACCCTCAAAACCCCAAAGTAAGTATTTTTAACCAAATCCGTTGACATTTTAAAAACTTCGCTGCCACATTAGATCCGCCAGTTTGAATTTTCAAATTTTGACTACAGATTCGTAATCAGCAACCCCAAGAAACTCCGAGTAACCATTTTTAGTCTAATCGGTCGATATTTTGACTTTTGGCCTTTCCGGGTCGCCTGGCTCATAATGCACTTGTTCAACTAATTCCACGTTTGTTAACCCCTCGGTTTTAAGATTAAATTCAATAAAATTCGTCTAGATTTAAACAAAATTTATTTGATTTTAAGTAAAATTTGTCTGAATTTAAAACTCAATTCTGAAATTCAGGTAACGTGGTATTAAATTTAGACCAATATTGATTAAATTAAAACAAAATTTTACTGAATTTAATTCAAACCATTTTAAGGTGCAACAATTTAAAGAAGGTATTCTTTGTTACTATGTAGAACATTGATGAAAAATTTTAGCCTAAAAAACCTCCGAGTTCTCTGTAATAAATTATAGATTTACAAGATAGAACCTTCTAACTGAAAATTATGACAAATCATGAAGATATGGGCATTTCCGAGGTACTTTTAACTTTTGTGTCTCTGACGTTTTATTCTGGTTTCGAAGAAAACTTCACTTTTAAAATATGTTTCATCGCATTAAAATTGACATTAGACGCAAATTATAATTTAACAACAATAACCAGGAAGATAATATAAAAAACATTAAATATGCGATATGACGACTTTTAAATATTTCCTCTCGTGCAGTTTCTATGATTTTTAACTTTATAACATTTGAATTTGAACAGATGAAAACTTCTTAAAGAGAGTATAACTTAAGAAAATGCCAAGGAATTCATTAATATTTAGAAAGTTTTAATAATATTAACATGAAAAAAGCTTTAGGTACTAGAATATTTGTCCCCTAATTTTCTGTCGCTGGTGTAAGAAACTACAATTTTTTAAAATTATCACTAAAAATGTTCAAACTTAATCTTACTGTTTGAGCACATAATTTTCAAACCTCTAGTCAGTGTCATAAATAAGGAGATTTGTTATTTATTTATTATTATTTTATTATTTATTATATTTATTATAATCTTGAACCATGTTAAATAAGACAGGTTGAGGTTGAGGTTAAAATCACTTTTAGTTAAAAATGTTTAATGTTAAAGAAACTATACCGAGATTTTCATTAATTTAACTTGTGCAGAATAACTCAATCCAGTGAAAAAGAATACTTAAAATTGTTACACTTTAAAATGATTTGGATTAAATTCAGTAAAATTTGTCTAGATTTAAGCAAAATTGATTCTGAATTTAAGACTCAATTATGAAATTCAGGTAACACGGTATTAAAATTAGACCAATATTGCTTAAATTAAGACAAAATTTTACTGAATTTAATCCAAATCATTTCAAGGTGTAACAATTTTAAGTAGTCTTTTTTACTGTGAAATTATTTATTGATATTGAATTTCAATTTCGACAAAAAAGTTAGACCGAACACTTTGGTTTTGAAGCCACGAATTATACTCAGCTTTTATACGGAAAATTGTTGTTTGGATATTTAAAAGATTTTTTTTTGTAAACAAAGGAAATATTTTCACGATTTATCTGTAAATTTCCAAGTTTTCTTACAGAGAAGTACACCCCAAATTATAAAACTGAAGTAAAAGTTCAATTGGGAACCTCAAATGGCGAGCCTCAAATAACTCGAAAATTTTAATTAAGTTTTCTGAATCTATTCCTGTGAATTTACGTGAATCATCTGAATTACAGTGAATTACAGTGAATCATCTGAATATTCACAGCTACAATAATTCTTCCTCCTTTTTCAATATTGAAATAAGATTGCGTTGGAATTCCCTGTGGCACAAAACAAAAGCAGAGATGTATTCAACGCCAAACGACTTTTCTTCCTTGCTGCTTTGTTTTCCGTGCCTTCCTTGATTGTTTACGAACATCGCGTTAAAGTAAAATAGACACTTTTCTTTTTTCCTGCAATTTGTTCTTTTCAAGCTGCATGAATAAAGCAAAGAGGACATAATGTCACATAACGGTCCTTTCTTGAAGAAGCTAAACATTTTCTACACTTGTTTTATATTTTCGTTTCGGATTGTGCAAAAATATGTGTAAAAATTCACACTGATGGCCGGGAGATTCCGATGCATCGGCCATGACACCTCGAGGAATAAATATGGAACGTGCAATTGGAAATGGAAAACTACCAACTTATATCCATATTCCAAAAGTAGATATATGTATATTTGTTGGATGGGTCATCGGAGCGTTTTGTAAGGATGGATCGATACGTAAGTGGCTTTGAATACCGTCTCTACGCTAAAGCGGCTGCTGAACCCGTTCTTGCAGGTCGATCGGAAATCTCTCACGTTCCGAACAATGTGGAAAGTTATGCGAAATGCTGCATAAGTTATTGATTCTTACAATTTATTGCCTCCACTTTGAAGCTCCCAATAAATGTCGCCTGCATTTTTATCTAGGGGTTTATTAAAACTAATACGTCTTCAACTCAAGTTCAATATTTTGAATTTAAATTTTCCAGCAATATAATCCACAAAATTTTTCAAATAATTCCATTTTTCTCCAGCAATATCATCAAGTGAAATCAGAAATTTTTGATTCGATGAAAAGCTGAATCAAATATCATTGAAATCAAACATCAACTTTATAACTTTAGTTGGATTACATTAATGTCATTGGTAGTAATGAAAAGTGAAGAAAGTGGAATTGATCTGATGGGAGAAAATCTTGAAAAAGAAATGTAATTGATACTAATCTTCAGAATTAATGAAGTTTCCAGAGAGGCGTCGTTCTCGCTGATTTCATTACTCCTCCTGCAATATAGGTTTTATATAGGGACCTGATTTACGGTCCATAAATCGACAGATTTATAGTTGAGGTTGCCTTGCCGATATTTACGTATGGTCTTACATTTCGTACACCCTTAATATGAAAACTCAAAAATGTTTTCAGAAAATTGCTTTGAATAATTTGTATGTTTTAATGTAAATTTATAAGTGAGAGAAAGATTTCGATGGATCCCGTTGATCAAAAACAATTTTCGTCTGAATTGTGCTCTAGCGACTTTTCAACACCTTACGTATAAAATTTTAAATGGAACTCCATTAACTGATTTTAATATCTGTTTAGTCCAGTCAACTTGACATTTTACACCGGATTAACTTACGAGCGCATTTTTTTTTTTGCTTAATCGCTTCAGTTTGGGTCACTTATATACCATCTGGTTTTGTGACAAGAATTTCGGATCGGAACCCGGGCATATTTTTTGAGAAAGGTGCCAAAAATCACATATGCGTGGATTGTTGCTCTCCTATGGATTTTAGAGAAAAAAGGTAGAGAGAGGAAAGAAAGTAGACAAAATTGTTAGAAATTTGGAAAAAAATAATGTTCTAGCACCAATACTTTCCGATACACAGCGTTTCGAAAAACCCTGTTTTTTCAATTTTGCCCAAAACTCGCTACTTTTCAAAAAATCGTGTAGAATTTGTATAATTAGTTGACCTACCCCAAAATGGTCTGAAGATGATTTAAAGTAGATATAATTATCTTTAATTTAAGACAAAGAACAACCCTCTAGGTATAATGGATCAAAAGATCTATTATAGATGACAATTTTGTCAAAGATGTCTCAAAGATGACATTTTTTTACTGCTTTTATGACAAAAAATCATGTGTTTAGTTTTTGTAAACTAGAGCGTTCCCTAATAAATCTACGTTTATGCTGCCATAAGATAACTAAAAGTACATAAAATTTCATGTAAATTGAAAAAAACAATGTTCTATCTTTATAAACTTCGGAGTTATGAATTTTTGAAACTTTGTTTTTTACTGTTTTTCACAAAAAATGGAATAATATATTATGCACATAGGGGGAGAAGAGGGACTTTTTCGAAGAGTGTATGTTTTCAGTACAAGTCGTAGGCGAGTACTGAAAACGTACACATGTCGAAGAAGTCCCTCTCCTCTTGGAGCATACAAAATTTTTTATAACAAATGCATGATTTCTGCCCATATTTTATTTTGAAACCTATTGTCACAGAAAAATTTCCGTAAGAATAAATTATTGTCACGGAAATTTCCGTAACAATAGTCTTTTGTCACGGAAAAATTTGCGTAAGAATAACTTATTACTATGGATGTTTGCGTACCAATAGTCTATTGTAACGTGAAAAATAACCTGGGAATAGCCTATTGTTACGGAAATTTCCATATCAATAGGCAAGAAAAATTTCCTAAATGTTTTTACGCTGTGGGGCTGATTATCGCAAAATGCGACCTTACAGATGTATGACTTTTCATTATTTATATATGACGTCAATTTTTACTCCCTAGGGAGAAAAAGTACTTTTTACTCCCTAGGGAGAAAAATTACTTTTTACTCCTTAGGGAGAAAAGTACTTTTTACTCCCTAGGGAGAAAAGTACTTTTTACTCCCTAGGGAGTGAAAAGTAGAGGTTTAGCCCCGCTTAATAGGCATGAAAAAGAGCTAAAATCATGCAAGTGTTATAAGAAATACGTTTTCTTAATTATTTCTGCAATCCTCAAGTGAAAATTACATGAAAGAGCACTTAATTCTGAGAAATTAAAAGAAAAACGTGGTTCTAACTTAAATAGGTCCAAAGTTATGACCTCCTAAAGTTAACCTTCTCTGTCTTTTGTGAGTCAAACGTACTGAAAAATTTAATTTCTGTCATGTTTTGACTAATACAATATAATATAATGCACTGCATGATTACTAATGATGAATTAAATATTCCTTATGAATAAACTAATAATTATTGTAATTAAGTAATTTTATTACAAATTAATTTTTCATTTTTTGCACATTTTTTATTCGTTTTTGCGCAAAAATTAATTCAAAATGGTTTATCCATCACTTTTCATGAGTAATGAAACGTATTTATAAACAAATAAATGTTATTAAAAATTAAGTTGTCACTTTTTCAGCACTTATGACTACTTTTGTCTCCTAAATTAATTGAAAACAGGTAAGTATTCATTATTTATAAGTAAAACAAAATATTATTTTTTAAGCAATAAATGTTAGCACTGAGTCCCATTTCTGATAATTTTCCCATTGTTTTCAGAAGGAATGGAAAGTGAACAGTAAAAACGAAGGCTTTACATTATTACACCTTACAATTAAATTAACTGAAATTCAGTAAAATTTGTCTGATTTTAAGGAAATCGTTCTGAATTTTTCAGACCTCAATGGATGAATTCTAGAACTTTAATATTGTCCGTGGATAATAATAAAGTTCTGTAATTCATCCATTGAGGTTTTATAAATTCAGAACGATTTCCTTAAAATCAGATAAATTTTGCTGATTTCCAGAACTTTATTGTTATCCATGGATAATAATAAAGTTCTGTAATTCATCTATGGAGGTCTTATAAATTCAGAACGATTTCCTTAAAATTCCATGAATAATAATAAAGTTCTGTAATTCATCCATTTAGGTTTTATAAATTCAGAACGATTTCCTTAAAATCAGATAAATTTTGCTGATTTCCAGAACTTTATTATTATCCATGGATAATAATAAAGTTCTGTAATTCATCCATTGAGGTCTTATAAATTCAGAACGATTTCC